>JAUNZM010001392.1:0-177346 GCA_033459285.1 Clamator glandarius | reverse complement strand
CTAGAAGGGTCTGGGGTCTTTTCGAAGGATCCGGGGAGGCTCTAGAAGGGTCTGGGGTCTTTTAGATGTGTCCTAGGGGGCTCTAGAAGGGTCTGGGGGCTTTTAGAATGATCCTGGGAGGATATAGATGTGTCTGGGGGCTTTTAGAAGGGTCCTGGGATGCTCTAGATGGGTCTGGGGGCTTTCGAAGGGTCCTGGGGGGTCTAGAAGGTTCTGGGGGCTTTTAGAAGGGTCCTGGGTGGCTCTAGAAGCGTCTGGGGGCTTGTAGCAGGGTCCGGTGGGGCTCTAGAATGGTCTGGGGGCTTTTAGAAGTGTCCTCGGGTGCTCTAGAAAGGTTTGGGGAATTTTAGAAGGGTCCTCGGATGCTCTAGAAGGGTCTGGGTGCTTTTAGAATGGTCCTGGGTGGCTCTAGAAGGTTCTGGGGTCTTTCAGAAGGCTCCTGGGAGTCTCTAGAAGGGTCTGGGGGCTTTTATAGGGTCCTGGGAGCCTCTAGAAGTGTCTGGGAACTATTAGAGTGGTTCGGGGTGGCTCTAGAAGGGTCTGGAGGCTTTTAGAAGGGTCTTGGGGGGCTCTAGAAGGGTCTGGGGGCTTTTAGAATAATCCGGGGAGGGTCTAGAAGGGTCTGGGTTCTTTTAGAATAGTCCTGGGAGGTTTTAGAAGGGTCTGGGGTCTTTTAGAATGATCAGGGGAGGGTCTAGAAGGGTCTGGGCGCTTTTAGACTGGTCCTGGGGGGCTCTACAAGGGTCTGGAGGCTTTTAGAGGGGTTCTGGGGGGCCCTAGAAGGGTCTGGGTTCATTTAGAAGGATCCGGGGAGGGTCTAGAAAGGTCGGGGGGCTATTAGAAGGGTCCTGGAGGCTCTAGAAGAATCTGGGGGCTTTTAGAATGATCCGGGGAGGGTCTAGAAGGGTCTGGGGGCCTTTAGAAGGGTCCTGGGAGGCTCTAGAATGGTCTGGGGGTTTTTAGAAGGGTCCTGGGGGATTCTAGAAGGGTCTGGGGGCTTTTAGAATGATCCGGGGAGGGTCTAGAAAGGTCTGGGTGCCATTAGAATGGTCCTGGGGGGCTCTAGAAGGGTCTTGGTGCTTTTAGAAAGGTCCTGGGAGGCTCTAGAAGGGTCTGGGGGCTTTTAGAAGAGTCCTGGGTGGCTCTAGAGGGTTCTGGGGGCTTTTAGAAGGGTCCTAGGGGCACCTAGAAGGGTCTGGGTTCTTTTAGAAGGGTCCTGGGATGCTCTAGAAGGGTCTGGGGAATTTTAGAAGGGTCCTCGGATGCTCTAGAAGGGTCTGGGGGCTTTTAGAAGGGTCCTGGGGGGCTCTAGAATGGTCTGGGGGCTTTTAGAAGGGTCCTGGGTGGCTCTAGAAGGGTCTGGTTGCTTTTAGAAGGGTCCGGGGGCGCTCTAGAAGGGTCTGGGGAATTTTAGAAGGGTCCTCGGATTCTCTAGAAGGGTCTGGGGGCTTTTAGAAGGGTCCTGGGAGGCTCTAGAATGGTCTGGGAGCTTTTAGAAGGGTCCTGGGGGCTTCTAGAAGGGTCTGGGGGCTTTTAGAATGATCCGGGGAGGGTCTAGAAAGGTCTGGGTGCCATTAGAATGGTCCTGGGGGGCTCTAGAAGGGTCTTGGTGCTTTTAGAAAGGTCCTGGGAGGCTCTAGAAGGGTCTGGGGGCTTTTAGAAGAGTCCTGGGTGGATCTAGAGGGTTCTGGGGGCTTTTAGAAGGGTCCTAGGGGCCCCTAGAAGGGTCTGGGGTCTTTTAGAAGGGTCCTGGGATGCTCTAGAAGGGTCTGGGTGCTTTTAGAAAAGTCCTCGGATGCTCTAGAAGGGTCTGGGGGCTTTTAGAAGGGTCCTGGGGGGCTCTAGAATGGTCTGGGGGCTTTTAGAAGGGTCCTGGGTGGCTCTAGAAGGGTCTGGTTGCTTTTAGAAGGGTCCGGGGGGGCTCTAGAATGGTCTGGGGAATTTTAGAAGGGTCCTCGGATTCTCTAGAAGGGTATGGGGGCTTTTAGAAGGGTCCTGGAGGGCTCTAGAATGTTCTGGGGGCTTTCAGAAGGGTCCTTGAGGTCTCTAGAAGGGTCTGGGGGCTTTTAGAAGGGTCCTGGGGGGCTCTAGAATGGTCTGGGGGCTTTTAGAAGGGTCCTGGGAGGCTCTAGATGGGTCTGGGGGCTTTTAGAAGGGTCCTGGGATGCTCTAGAAGGGTCTGGGGGCTTGTAGAAGGGTCCTAGGGGGCTCTAGAAGGGTCTGGGGGCTTTTAGAAGGGTCCGGGGGTGCTCTAGAAGGGTCTGGGGGCTTTTAGAAGTGTCCTGGGGTGCTCTAGAAGGGTCTGGGGAATTTTAGAAGGGTCCTCGGATGCTCTAGAAGGGTCTGGGTGCTTTTAGAAGGGTCCTGGAGGGCTCTAGAAGGTTCTGGGGGCTTTCAGAAAGGTCCTGGGGGGTCTCTAGAAGGGTCTGGGCGCTTTTAGAAGGGTCCTGGGGGGCTCTAGAAGGGTCTGGGTGCCTTTAGAAGGGTCCTGGGTGACTCTAGAATGTTCTGCTGGCTTTCAGAAGGGTCCTGGGGTCCTCTAGAAGGGTCTGGGGTCTTTTAGAAGGGTCCGGGGGGGCTCTAGAAGGGTCTGGGTGCTTTTAGAAAGGTCCTGGGGTGCTCTAGAAGGGTCTGGGGACTTTTAGAAGGGTCCTGGGGTGCTCTAGAAGGGACGAGTTTCCTTAAGAGGGGCCCTGGGTGCATCTTGAAGGGTCTGGGGGCATTTAGAAGGGTCCTGGGGGGGCTCTAGAAGGGTCTAGGGGCATTTAGAAGGGTACTGGGGGCTCTAGAAGGGTCTGGGGGCTTTTTGAATGATTCTGGGTGGCTCTAGAAGGGTCTGGGGTCGTTTCAAAGGATCCGGGGAGGGTCTAGAAGGTCTGGGGGCTTTTAGATGGGTCCTAGGGGGCTCTAGAAGTGTCTGGATGCTTTTAGATGGGTCCTAGGGGGCTCTAGAAGGGTCTGGGGGCTTTTAGAATGATCGGGGGGGGCTCTAGTAGGGTCTGGGGGCTTTTAGAATGATCCGGGGACGGTCTAGAAAGGTCTGGGTGCTTTTTGAAGGATCCTAGGGGGCTCTAGAAGGGTCTGGGGGCTTTTAGAAGGATCCGGGGAGTGTCTAGAAGGGTCTGGTTGCTTTTAGAAGGGTACTGGGAGGCTCTAGAAGGGTCTGGGTGCTTTTATAAGGGTCCGGGGAGACTCTAGAAGGGTCTGGGTGCTTTTAGAAAGGTCCTGGGGGGCTCTAGAAGTGTCTAGAGGCTTTTAGACGGGTTCTGGGGGCCTCTAGAAGGGTCTGGGTGCTTTTAGAAGGGTCCTGGGTGGCTCTAGAAGGGTCTGGGGGCTTGTAGAAGGGTCCTGGGGGGCTCTAGAAGGGTCTGGGGGCTTTTAGAAGGGTCCTGGGGGCCTCTAGAAAGGTCTGGGAGCTTTTAGAAGGGTCCTGGGGGGCTCTAGAAGGGTCTGGGGGCTTGTAGAAGGGTCCTGGGTGCCGCTAGAAGGGTCTGGGGGCTTTTAGAAGGGTCCTGGTGGACTCAAGAAGGGTCTGGGGGCTTTTAGAAGGGTCCTGGGGTGCTCTAGAAGGGTCTGGGGGCTTTTAGAAGGGTCCTGGGGGGCTCTAGAAGGGTCTGGGGGCTTTTAGAAGGGTCCTGGAGCCTCTAGAAAGGTCTGGGGGCTTTTAGAAAGGTCCTGGGAGGATCTAGAATGGTCTGGGGGCTTTTAGAAGGATCCGGGGAGGGTCTAGAAGGGTCTGGGGGCTTTTAGACGGGTCCTGGGGGGCTCTAGAAGGGTCTGGGACCTTTTAGTATGGTCCTGGGGTTCTCTAGAAGGGTCAGGGGTCTTTTAGAATGGTCCTGGGGGGCTCTAGAAGGGTCTGGGAGCTTTTAGAAGGGTCCTGGGTGTCTCTAGAAGGGTCTGGGGCTTTTAGAAGCGTCCTGGGTGGCTCTAGAAGGGTCTGGGGGCTTTTAGAACTGTCCTGGGATGCTCTAGAAGGGTCTGGGGGCTTTTAGAATGGTTCTGGGATGCTCTAGAAGGTTCTGGGGGCTTTCAGAAGTGTCCAGGGGTCCTCTAGAAGGGTCTGGGGGCTTTTAGAAGGGTCCTGGGGAGCTCTAGAAGGGTCTGGGGACTTTAAGAAGGGTCCTGGGGTGTCCTAGAAGGAACGGGGTGCCTTAAGAGGGGCCCTGGGGGTCTCTAGAAGGGTCTGGGGGCTTTTAGAAGGGTCCTGGAGTGCTCTAGAAAGGTCTGGGGGCTTTTAGAATGCTCCTGGGGATCTCTAGAAATGTCTGGGTTCTTTTAGAAAGATCCGGGGAGTGTCTAGATGTGTCTGCGGCCTTTCAGAAGGGTCCTGGGGTCTTCTAGAAGGGTCTGGGGGCTTTTAGAAGGGTTCTGGGGGGGTCTAGAAGGGTCTGGGGGCTTTTAGAATGGTCCTGGGAGGCTCTAGAAGGGTCTGGGGACTTTAAGAAGGGTCCTGGGGTGTCCTAGAAGGGACGGGGTGCCTTAAGAGTGGCCCTGGGGGTCTCTAGAAGGGTCTGGGGGCTTTTAGAAGGGTCCTGGGGGGCTCAAGAAGGGTCTGGGGGCTTTTAGAAGGGTCCTGGGGTGCTCTAGAAGGGTCTGGGGGCTTTTAGAAGGGTCCTGGGGGGCTCTATAATGGTCTGGGGGCTTTTAGAAGGGTCCTGGGGCCTCTAGAAAGGTCTGGGGGCTTTTAGAAAGGTCCTGGGAGGATCTAGAAGGGTCTGGGGGCTTTTAGACGGGTCCTGGGGGGCTCTAGAAGGGTCTGGGAACTTTTAGTAGGGTCCTGGGGGGCTCTAGAAAGGTCTGGGGTCTTTTAGAATGGTCCTGGGGGGCTCTAGAAGGGTCTAGGAGCTTTTAGAAGGGTCCTGGGAGGCTCTAGAAGGGTCTGGGGGCTTTTAGAACTGTCCTGGGATGCTCTAGAAGGGTCTGGGGGCTTTTAGAATGGTTCTGGGATGCTCTAGAAGGTTCTGGAGGCTTTCAGAAGGGTCCAGGGTTCCTCTAGAAGGGTCTGTAGGCTTGTAGAAGGGTCCGGGGGGGCTCTAGAAGGGTCTGGGGACTTTAAGAAGGGTCCTGGGGTGTCCTAGAAGGGACGGGGTGCCTTAAGAGGGGCCCTGGGGGTCTCTCGAAGGGTCTGGGGGCTTTTAGAAGGGTCCTGGAGTGCTCTAGAATGGTCTGGGGGCTTTTAGAATGCTCCTGGGTATCTCTAGAAGTGTCTGGGGTCTTTTAGAAAGATCCGGGGAGTGTCTAGATGTGTCTGCGGCCTTTCAGAAGGGTCCTGGGGGCCTCTAGAAGGGTCTGGGGGCTTTTAGAAGGGTTCTCGGGGGGTCTAGAAGGGTCTGGGGTCTTTTAGAAGGGTCCTGGGGTGCTCTAGAAGGGTCTGGGGACTTTAAGAAGGGTCCTTGGGTGTCCTAGAAGGGACGGGGTGCCTTAAGAGGGGCCCTGGGGGTCTCTAGAAGGGTCTGGGGGCTTTTAGAAGGGTCCTGGAGTGCTCTAGAAGGGTCTGGGGGCTTTTAGAAAGATCCGGGGAGTGTCTAGATGTGTCTGCGGCCTTTCAGAAGGGTCCTGGGGGCCTCTAGAAGGGTCTGGGGGCTTTTAGAAGGGTTCTGGGGGGGTCTAGAATGGTCTGGGGGCTTTTAGAATGGTCCTGGGAGGCTCTAGAAGGGTCTGGGTGCTTTTAGAAGGGTCCTGGAGCCCTCTAGAAGGGTCTGAGTGCTTTTAGAAGGGTCATGGGGGTCTCTAGAAGGGTCTTGGTGCTTTTAGAATGATCCGGGGAGGGTCTAGAAGGTTCTGGGAGCTTTTAGTATGGTCCTGGGGTGCTCTAGAAGGGTCTGGGGGCTTTTAGAAGGGTCCCGGGGTTCTCTAGAAGGGTCTGGGGGCATTTAGAAGTATCCTGGGGGCCTCTAGAAGGGTCTGGGATCTATTAGATGGGTCCGGGGGGGTCTAGAAGGGTCTGGGGGCTTTTAGAAGGCTCCAGGGGTTCTCTAGAAGGGTCTGGGGACTTATAGAAGGGTCCTGGGGGCCTCTAGAAGGGTCTGAACTATTAGAGTGGTTCGGGGGGGCTCTAGAAGTGTCTGGAGGCTTTTAGAAGGGTCTTGGGGGGCTCTAGAAGGGTCTGGGGGCTTTTAGAATAATCCGGGGAGGGTCTAGAAGGGTCTGGGTTCTTTTAGAATAGTCCTGGGAGGTTTTAGAAGGGTCTGGGGTCTTTTAGAATGATCAGGGGAGGGTCTAGAAGGGTCTGGGCGCTTTTAGACTGGTCCTGGGGGGCTCTACAAGGGTCGGGAGGCTTTTAGAGGGGTTCTGGGGTTCCCTAGAAAGGTCTGGGTTCATTTAGAAGGATCCGGGGAGGGTCTAGAAAGGTCGGGGGGCTATTAGAAGGGTCCTGGGAGGCTCTAGAAGAATCTGGGGGCTTTTAGAATGATCCGGGGAGGGTCTAGAAGGGTCTGGGGTTCTTTAGAAGGGTCCTGGGGGGCTCTAGAATGGTCTGGGGGCTTTTAGAAGGTTCCTGGGGGCCTCTAGAAGGGTCTGGGGGCTTTTAGAATGATCCTGGGGGGCTCTAGAAGGGTCTGGGGTCTTTTCGAATGATCCGGGGAGGGTCTAGAAGGGTCTGGGGTCTTTTAGAAGGGTCCTAGCAGCCTCTAGAAGGGTCTGGGGGCTTTTAGATGGGTCCTAGGGGGCTCTAGAAGGGTCTGGGGGCTTTTAGAAGGGTCCTGGGAGGCTCTAGAAGGGTCTAGGGTCTTTTAGAAGAGTCCTGGGTGGCTCTAGAGGGTTCTGGGGTGTTTTAGAAGGGTCCTCGGATGCTCTAGAAGGGTCTGGGGGCTTTTAGAAGGGTCCTGGGATGCTCTAGAAGGGTCTGGATGCTTTTAGAAGGGTCCTCGGATGCTCTGGAACGGCCTGGGGGCTTTTAGAAGGGTCCTGGGGGGCTCTAGAATGTTCTGGGGGCTTTCAGAAGGGTCCTGGGGTTCTCTAGAAGGGTCTGGGGGCTTTTAGAAGGGTCCTGGGGGGCTCTAGAATGGTCTGGGGGCTTTTAGAAGGGACCTGGGTGGCTCTAGAAGGGTCTGGGGGCTTTTAGAAGGGTCCGGGCGGGCTCTAGAAGGGTCTGGGGAATTTTAGAAGGGTCCTCGGATTCTCTAGAAGGGTCTGGGGGCTTTTAGAAGGGTCCTGGAGGGCTCTAGAAGGTTCTGGGGGCTTTTAGAAGGGTCCTGGGGGGCTCTAGAAGGGTCTGGGTGCCTTTAGAAGGGTCCTGGGTGACTCTAGAATGTTCTGCTCTCTTTCAGAATGGTCCTGGTGTCCTCTAGAAGGGTCTGGGGGCTTTTAGAAGGGTCCTGGGGGTCTCTAGAAGGGTCTGGGGGCTTTTAGAAGGGTCCTGGGGTGCTCTAGAATGGTCTGGGGGTTTTTAGAAGGGTCCTGGGGTTCTCTAGAAGGGTCTGGGGGCTTTTAGAAAGGTCCTGGGTGGCTCTAGAAGGGTCTGGGGGCTTTTCGAAGGGTCCTGGGTGTCTCTAGAAGGGTCTGGGGGCTTTTAGAAGGGTCCTGGGAGGATCTAGATGGGTCTGGGGGCTTTTAGAAGGGTCCTGGGGGTCTCTAGAATGGTCTGGGGGCTTTCGAAGGGTCCTGGGGGGTCTAGAAGGTTCTGGGGCTTTTAGAAGGGTCCTGGGTGGCTCTAGAAGGGTCTGGGGGCTTGTAGCAGGGTCCGGTGGGGCTCTAGAAGGGTCTGGGGGCTTTTAGAAGTGTCCTGGGGGCCTCTAGAAGGGTCTGGGGAATTTTAGAAGGGTCCTCGGATGCTCTAGAAGGGTCTGGGTGCTTTTAGAAGGGTCCTGGAGGGCTCTAGAAGGTTCTGGGGTCTTTCAGAAGGGTCCTGGGAGTCTCTAGAAGGGTCTGGGGGATTTTATAGGGTCCTGGGAGCCTCTAGAAGGGTCTGGGAACTATTAGAGTGGTTCGGGGTGGCTCTAGAAGGGTCTGGAGGCTTTTAGAAGGGTCTTGGGGGGCTCTAGAAGGGTCTGGGGGCTTTTAGAATAATCCGGGGAGGGTCTAGAAGGTTCTAGGTTCTTTTAGAATAGTCCTGGGAGGTTTTAGAAGGGTCTGGGGTCTTTTAGAATGATCAGGGGAGGGTCTAGAAGGGTCTGGCCGCTTTTAGACGGGTCCTGGGGGGCTCTACACGGGTCTGGAGGCTTTTAGAGGGGTTCTGGGGGGCCCTAGAAGGGTCTGGGTTCATTTAGAAGGATCCGGGGAGGGTCTAGAAAGGTCGGGGGGCTATTAGAAGGGTCCTGGGAGGCTCTAGAAGAATCTGGGGGCTTTTAGAATGATCCGGGGAGGGTCTAGAAGGGTCTGGGGTCCTTTAGAAGGGTCCTGGGAGGCTCTAGAATGGTCTGGGGGCTTTTAGATAGGTCCTGGGGGCTTCTAGAAGGGTCAGGGGGCTTTTAGAATGATCCGTTGAGGGTCTAGAAAGGTCTGGGTGCCATTAGAATGGTCCTGGGGGGCTCTAGAAGGGTCTGGGTGCTTTTAGAAAGGTCCTGGGAGGCTCTAGAAGGGTCTGGGGGCTTTTAGAAGAGTCCTGGGTGGCTCTAGAGGGTTCTGGGGGCTTTTAGAAGGGTCCTAGGGGCCCCTAGAAGGGTCTGGGGGCTTTTAGAAGGGTCCTGGGATGCTCTAGAAGGGTCTGGGGAATTTTAGAAGGGTCCTCGGATGCTCTAGAAGGGTCCTCGGATGCTCTAGAAGGGTCTGGGGGCTTTTAGAAGGGTCCTGGGGGGCTCTAGAATGGTCTGGGGGCTTTTAGAAGGGTCCTGGGTGGCTCTAGAAGGGTCTGGTTGCTTTTAGAAGGGTCCGGGGGCGCTCTAGAAGGGTCTGGGGAATTTTAGAAGGGTCCTCGGATTCTCTAGAAGGGTCTGGGGGCTTTTAGATGGGTCCTGGAGGGATCTAGAATGTTCTGGGGGCTTTCAGAAGGGTCCTTGGGGTCTCTAGAAGGGTCTGGGGGCTTTTAGAAGGGTCCTGGGAGGCTCTAGATGGGTCTGGGGGCTTTTAGAAGGGTCCTGGGATGCTCTAGAAGGGTCTGGGGGCTTGTAGAAGGGTCCTGGAGGGCTCTAGAAGGTTCTGGGTGCTTTTAGAAGGGTCCAGGGTGGCTCTAGAAGGGTCTGGGGGCATTTAGAAGGGTCCGGGGGTGCTCTAGAAGGGTCTGGGGGCTTTTAGAAGTGTCCTGGGGTGCTCTAGGAGGGTCTGGGGAATTTTAGAAGGGTCCTCGGATGCTCTAGAATGGTCTGGGTGCTTTTAGAAGGGTCCTGGAGGGCTCTATTAGGTTCTGGGGGCTTTCAGAAGAGTCCTGGGGGTCTCTAGAAGGGTCTGGGCGCTTTTAGAAGGGTCCTTAGGGGATCTAGAAGGGTCTGTGTGCATTTAGAAGGGTCCTGGGTGACTCTAGAATGTTCTGCTGGCTTTCAGAAGGGTCCTGGGGTCCTCTAGAAGGGTCTGGGGTCTTTTAGAAGGGTCCGGGGGGGCTCTAGAAGGGTCTGGGGGCTTTTAGAAGGGTCCTGGGGTGCTCTAGAAGGGTCTGGGGGCTTTTAGAAGGGTCCTGGGGTGCTCTAGAAGGGACGAGGTTTTTTAAGAGGGGCCCTGGGTGCATCTTGAAGGGCCTGGGGGCATTTAGAAGGGTCCTGGGGGGCTCTAGAAGGGTCTAGGGGCATTTAGAAGGGTACTGGGGGCTCTAGAAGGGTCTGGGGGCTTTTTGAATGATTCTGGGTGGCTCTAGAAGGGTCTGGGGTCGTTTCAAAGGATCCGGGGAGGGTCTAGAAGGGTCTGGGGGCTTTTAGAAGGGTCCTAGGTGCCTCTAGAAGGGTCTGGGGGTTTTAGATGGGTCCTAGGGTTCTCTAGAAGGGTCTGGGGGCTTTTATAAAGGTCCTGGGGGGCTCTAGAAGGGTCTAGAGGCATTTAGACTGGTCCTGGGGGCCTCTAGAAGGGTCTGGGTTCTATTAGAAGGGTCCTGGGTGGCTCTAGAAGGGTCTGGGGGCTTGTAGAAGGGTCCTGGGGGGCTCTAGAAGGGTCTGGGGGCTTTTAGAAGGGTCCTGGGGGCCTCTAGAAGGGTCTGGGAGCTTTTAGAAGGGTCCTGGGGGGCTCTAGAAGGGTCTGGGGGCTTGTAGAAGGGTCCTGGGTGCCGCTAGAAGGGTCTGGGGGCTTTTAGAAAGGTCCGGGGGGGCTCAAGAAGGGTCTGGGGGCTTTTAGAAGGGTCCTGGGGTGCTCTAGAAGGGTCTGGGGGCTTTTAGAAGGGTCCTGGGGGGCTCTAGAAGGGTCTGGGGGCTTTTAGAAGGGTCCTGGGGCCTCTAGAAAGGTCTGGGGGCTTTTAGAAAGGTCCTGGGAGGATCTAGAAGGGTTCTGGGGGCTTTTAGAAGGATCCGGGGAGGGTCTAGAACGGTCTGGGGGCTTTTAGAAGGGTCCTGGGGGGCTCTAGAAGGGTCTGGGAGCTTTTAGTATGGTCCGGGGGGGCTCTAGAAGGGTCTGGGGTCTTTTAGAATGGTCCTGGGGGGCTCTAGAAGGGTCTGGGGGCTTTTAGAAGGGTCCTGGGGTTCTCTAGAAGGGTCTGGGGGCATTTTGAAGGATCCTGAAGGGCTCTTGAAGGGTCTGGGTGCTTTTAGAATGATCCGGGGACGGTCTAGAAAGGTCTTTATGCTTTTTGAAGGATCCTAGGCGGCTCTAGAAGGGTCTGGGGTCTTTTAGAAGGGTCCTGGGGGGATCTAGAATGGTCTGGAGGCTTTTAGAAGGGTCTTGGGGGGCTCTAGAAGGGTCTGGGGGCTTTTAGAATAATCCGGGGAGGGTCTAGAAGGGTCTGGGTTCTTTTAGAATAGTCCTGGGAGGTTTTAGAAGGGTCTGGGGTCTTTTAGAATGATCAGGGGAGGGTCTAGAAGGGTCTGGGCGCTTTTAGACGGGTCCTGGGGGGCTCTACAAGGGTCTGGAGACTTTTAGAGGGGTTCTGCGGGGCCCGATAAGGGTCTGGGTTCATTTAGAAGGATCCGGGGAGGGTCTAGAAAGGTCTGGGAGCTATTAGAAGGGTCCTGGGAGGCTCTAGAAGAATCTGGGGGCTTTTAGAATGATCGGGGAGGGTCTAGAAGGGTCTGGGGGCCTTTAGAAGGGTCCTGGGGGGCTCTAGAAGGGTCTGGGGGCTTTTAGAAGGGTCCTGGGGGCCTCTAGAAGGGTCTGGGGGCTTTCAGAAGGGTCCTGGGGGTCTCTAGAAGGGTCTGGGCGCTTTTAGAAGGGTCCTGGGGGGCTCTAGAAGGGTCTGGGTTCCTTTAGAAGGGTCCTGGGTGACTCTAGAATTTTCTGCTGGCTTTCAGAAGGGTCCTGGGGGTCTCTAGAAGGGTCTGGGAGCTTTTAGATGGGTAATGGGAGGCTCTAGAAGGGTCTGGGGTCTTTTAGAATGGTCCGAGGGGGCTCTAAAAGGGTCTGGGGGCTTTTAGAAGGGTCCTGGGGGGGCCTAGAAGGGTCTGGGTTCATTTAGAAGGATCCGGGGAGGGTCTAGAAAGGTCGGGGGGCTATTAGAAGGGTCCTGGGAGGCTCTAGAAGAATCTGGGGGCTTTTAGAATGATCCGGGGAGGGTCTAGAAGGGTCTGGGGGCCTTTAGAAGGGTCCTGGGAGGCTCTAGAATGGTCTGGGGGCTTTAAGAAGGGGCATGGGGGCTTCTAGAAGGGTCAGGGTGCTTTTAGAATGATCCGGGGAGGGTCTAGAAATGTCTGGGTGCCATTAGAATGGTCCTGGGGGGCTCTAGAAGGGTCTGGGTGCTTTTAGAAAGGTCCTGGGAGGCTCTAGAAGGGTGTGGGGGCTTTTAGAAGAGTCCTGGGTGGCTCTAGAGGGTTCTGGGGGCTTTTAGAAGGGTCCTAGGGGCCCCTAGAAGGGTCTGGGGGCTTTTAGAAGGGTCCTGGGATGCTCTAGAAGGGTCTGGGGCATTTTAGAAGGGTCCTCGAATGCTCTAGAAGGGTCCTCGGATGCTCTAGAAGGGTCTGGGGTCTTTTAGAAGGGTCCTGGGGGGCTCTAGAATGGTCTGGGGGCTTTTAGAAGGGTCCTGGGTGGCTCTAGAAGGGTCTGGTTGCTTTTAGAAGGGTCCGGGGGCGCTCTAGAAGGGTCTGGGGAATTTTAGAAGGGTCCTCGGATTCTCTAGAAGGGTCTGGGGGCTTTTAGAAGGGTCCTGGAGGGATCTAGAATGTTCTGGGGGCTTTCAGAAGGGTCCTGGGGGTCTCTAGAAGGGTCTGGGGGCTTTTAGAAGGGTCCTGGGGGGCTCTAGAATGGTCTGGGGGCTTTTAGAAGGGTCCTGGGAGGCTCTAGATGGGTCTGGGGGCTTTTAGAAAGGTCCTGGGATGCTCTAGAAGAGTCTGGGGGCTTGTAGAAGGGTCCTGGGGGGCTCTAGAAGGTTCTGGGTGCTTTTAGAAGGGTCCTGGGTGGCTCTAGAAGGGTCTGGGGGCTTTTAGAAGGGTCCGGGGGTGCTCTTGAAGGGTCTGGGGGCTTTTAGAAGTGTCCTGGGGTGCTCTAGGAGGGTCTGGGGAATTTTAGAAGGGTCCTCGGGTGCTCTAGAATGGTCTGGGTGCTTTTAGAAGGGTCCTGGAGGGCTCTAGAAGGTTCTGGGGGCTTTCAGAAGGGTCCTGGGGGTCTCTAGAAGGGTCTGGGCGCTTTTAGAAGGGTCCTTAGGGGATCTAGAAGGGTCTGGGTGCCTTTAGAAGGGTCCTGGGTGACTCTAGAATGTTCTGCTGGCTTTCAGAAGGGTCCTGGGGTCCTCTAGAAGGGTCTGGGATCTTTTAGAAGGGTCCGGGGGGGCTCTAGAAGGGTCTGGGAGCTTTTAGAAGGGTCCTGGGGTGCTCTAGAAGGGTCTGGGGACTTTTAGAAGGGTCCTGGGGTGCTCTAGAAGGCACGAGGTTCCTTAAGAGGGGCCCTGGGTGCATCTTGAAGGGTCTGGGGGCATTTAGAAGGGTCCTGGGGGTCTCTAGAAGGGTCTAGGGGCATTTAGAAGGGTACGGGGGCTCTAGAAGGGTCTGGGGGCTTTTTGAATGATTCTGGGTGGCTCTAGAAGGGTCTGGGGTCGTTTCAAAGGATCCGGGGAGGGTCTAGAAGGGTCTGGGGGCTTTTAGAAGGATCCTAGGTGCCTCTAGAAGGGTCTGGGGGCTTTTAGATGGGTCCTAGGGGGCTCTAGAAGGGTCTGGGGGCTTTTAGAATGATCCGGGGGGGCTCTAGAAGGGTCTGGGGGCTTTTAGAATGATCCGGGGACGGTCTAGAAAGGTCTGGGTGCTTTTTGAAGGATTCTAGGGGGCTCTAGAATGGTCTGGGGGCTTTTAGAAGGATCCGGGGAGGGTCTAGAAGGGTCTGGTTGCTTTTAGAAGGGTCCTGAGAGTGTCTAGAAGGGTCGGGGTGCTTTATAAGGGTCCGGGGAGCCTCTAGAAGGGTCTGGGTGCTTTTAGAAAGGTCCTGGGGGGCTCTAGAAGGGTCTAGAGGCATTTAGACGGGTCCTGGGGGCCTCTAGAAGGGTCTGGGTTCTTTTAGAAGGGTCCTGGGTGGCTCTAGAAGGGTCTGGGGGCTTGTAGAAGGGTCCTGGGGGGCTCTAGAAGGGTCTGGTGGCTTTTAGAAGGGTCCTGGGGGCTTCTAGAAGGGTCTGGGAGCTTTTAGAAGGGTCCTGGGGGGCTCTAGAAGGGTCTGGGGGCTTGTAGAAGGGTCCTGGGTGCCGCTAGAAGGGTCTGGGGGCTTTTAGAAAGGTGCTGGGGGGCTCAAGAAGGGTCTGGGGGCTTTTAGAAGGGTCCTGGGGTGCTCTAGAAGGGTCTGGGGGCTTTTAGAAGGGTCCTGGGGGGCTCTAGAAGGGTCTGGGGGCTTTTAGAAGGGTCCTGGGGCCTCTAGAAAGGTCTGGGGGCTTTTAGAAAGGTCCTGGGAGGATCTAGAAGGGTCTGGGGGCTTTTAGAAGGATCCGGGGAGGGTCTAGAACGGTCTGGGGGCTTTTAGAAGGGTCCTGGGGGGCTCTAGAAGGGTCTGGGAGCTTTTAGTAGGGTCCGGGGGGGCTCTAGAAGGGTCTGGGGTCTTTTAGAAGGGTCCTGGGGGCCTCTAGAAGGATCTTGGAGCTTTTAGATGAGTCCTGGGGTTCTCTAGAATGGTCTGGGGGCATTTTGAAGGATCCTGAAGGGCTCTAGAAGGGTCTGGGGGCTTTTAGAATGATCCGGGGACGGTCTAGAAGGGTCTTTATGCTTTTTGAAGGATCCTAGGCGGCTCTAGAAGGGTCTGGGGTCTTTTAGAAGGGTCCTGGGGGGCTCTAGAATGGTCTGGAGGCTTTTAGAAGGGTGTTGGGGGGCTCTAGAAGGGTCTGGGGGCTTTTAGAATAATCCGGGGAGGGTCTAGAAGGGTCTGGGTTCTTTTAGAATAGTCCTGGGAGGTTTTAGAAGGGTCTGGGGTCTTTTAGAATGATCAGGGGAGGGTCTAGAAGAGTCTGGGCGCTTTTAGACGGGTCCTGGGGGGCTCTACAAGGGTCTGCAGGCTTTTAGAAGGGTTCTGTGGGGCCCTATAAGGGTATGGGTTCATTTAGAAGGATCCGGGGAGGGTCTAGAAAGGTCTGGGGGCTATTAGAAGGGTCCTGGGAGGCTCTAGAAGAATCTGGGGGCTTTTAGAATGATCCGGGGAGGGTCTAGAAGGGTCTGGGGTCCTTTAGAAGGGTCCTGGGGGGCTCTAGAATGGTCTGGGGGCTTTTAGAAGGGTCCTGGGGGCCTCTAGAAGGGTCTGGGGGCTTTTAGAAGGGTCCTGGGATGCTCTAGAAGGGTCTGAGTGCTTTTAGAAGGGTCCTCGGATGCTCTAAAAGGGTCTGGGTGCTTTTAGAAGGGTCCTGGGGTTCTCTAGAAGGTTCTGGGGGCTTTCAGAAGGGTCCTGGGGGTCTCTAGAAGGGTCTGGGCGCTCTTAGAAGGGTCCTGGGGGGCTCTAGAAGGGTCTGGGTTCCTTTAGAAGTGTCCTGGGTGACTCTAGAATTTTCTTCTGGCTTTCAGAAGCGTCCTGGGCTCCTCTAGAAGGGTCTGGGGTCTTTTAGAAGGGTCCGAGGGGGCTCTAAAAGGGTCTGGGGGCTTTTAGAAGGGTCCTGGGGGACTCTAGAAAAGTCTAGGTGCTTTTAGAAGTGTACTGGGGGGCTCTAGAAGGGTCTGGGGGCTTTTAGAATGATCCTGGGGGGCTCTAGAAGGGTCTGGGGGCTTTTAGAATGATCCGGGGAGGGTCTAGAAGGGTCTGGGGGCTTTTAGAAGGGTCCTAGGGGCCTCTAGAAGGGTCTGGGGGCTTTTAGATGGGTCCTAGGGGGCTCTAGAAGGGTCTGGGGGCTTTTAGATTGATCCTGGGGGGCTCTAGAAGGGTCTGGGTCTTTTAGAATGATCCGGGGACGGTCTAGAAAGGTCTGGGTGCTTTTTGAAGGATCCTAGGGGGCTCTAGAAGGGTCTGGGGGCTTTTAGAAGGATCCGGGGAGGGTCTAGAAGGGTCTGGGGGCTTTTAGAAGGGTCATGGGGTTCTCTAGAAGGGTCTGGTTGCTTTTTGAAGGGTCCTGGGAGGCTCTAGAAGGGTCTGGGTTCTATTATAAGGGTCCGGGTAGCCTCTAGAAGGGTCTGGGTGATTTTAGAAAGGTCCTGGGGGGCTCTAGAAGGGTCTGGGGGCTTTTAGAAGGGTCCGGGGGGGCTCTAGAAGGGTCTGGGGAATTTTAGAAGGGTCCTCGGATTCTCTAGAAGGGTCTGGGTGCTTTTAGAAGGGTCCTGGAGGGCTCTAGAAGGCTCTGGGGGCTTTCAGAAGGGTCCTGGGGGTCTCTAGAAGGGTCTGGGGGGTTTTTGAAGGGTCCTGGGGGGCTCTAGAAGGGTCTGGGTGCTTTTAGAAGGGTCCTGGGTGACTCTAGAATGTTCTGCTGGCTTTCAGAAGGGTCCTGGGGTACTCTAGAAGGGTCTGGGGGCTTTTAGAAGGGTTTTGGGTGGCTCTAGAAGGGTCTGGGGGCTTTAGAAGGGTCCTGGAGTGCTCTAGAATGGTCTGGGGGCTTTTAGAAGGGTCCTGGGAGGCTCTAGAAGGGTCTGGGGGCTTTTAGAAAGGTCCTGGGTGGCTCTAGAAGGGTCTGGGGACTTTTCGAAGGGTCCTGGGAGTCTCTAGAAGGGTCTGGGGGCTTATAGAAGGGTCCTGGGAGGCTCTAGATGGGTCTGGGTGCTTTTAGAAGGGTCCTGGGATGCTCTAGAAGGGTCTTGGGGCTTGTAGAAGGGTCCTGGGGGGCTCTAGAAGGTTCTGGGTGCTTTTAGAAGGGTCCTGGGTGGCTCTAGAAGGGTCTGGGGGCTTTTAGAAGGGTTCGGGGGGGCTCTAGAAGGGTCTGGGTGCTTTTAGAAGTGTCCTGGGGTGCTCTAGAAGGGTCTGGGGAATTTTAGAAGGGTCCTCGGATGCTCTAGAAGGGTCTGGGTGCTTTTAGAAGGGTCCTGGAGGGCTCTAGAAGGTTCTGGGGGCTTTCAGAAGGGTCCTGGGTGTCTCTAGAAGGGTCTGGGAGCTTTTAGAAGGGTCTTGGGGGGCTCTAGAAGGGTCTGGGTGCCTTTAGAAGGGTCCTGGGTGACTCTAGAATGTTCTGCTGGCTTTCAGAAGGGTCCTGGGGTCATCTAGAATGGTCTGGGGTCTTTTAGAAGGGTCCGGGGGGGCTCTAGAAGGGTCTGGGGACTTTTAGAAGGGTCCTGGGGTGCTCTAGAAGGGACGGGGTTCCTTAAGAGGGGCCCTGGGTACCTCTTGAAGGGTCTGGGGGCTTTTAGAAGGGTCCTAGGGGCCTCTAGAAGGGTCTGGGGGCTTTTAGATAGGTCCTAGGGGGCTCTAGAAGGGTCTGGGGGCTTTTAGAATGATCCTGGGGGGCTCTAGAAGGGTCTGGGGGCTTTTAGAATGATCCGGGGACGGTCTAGAAAGGTTTGGTTGTTTTTTGAAGGATCCTAGGGGGGTCTAGAAGGGTCTGGTGGCTTTTAGAAGGAACCGGGTAGGTCTAGAAGGGTCTGGGGGCTTTTAGAAGGGTCCTGGGGTTCTCTAGAAGGGTCTGGTTGCTTTTAGAAGGGTACTGGGAGGCTCTAGAAGGGTCTGGGGGCTTTTAGAAGGGTCCGGGGAGCCTCTAGAAGGGTCTGGGTGATTTTAGAAAGGTCCTGGGGGGCTCTAGAAGGGTCTAGAGGCTTTTAGACGGGTCCTGGGGGCCTCTAGAAGGGTCTGGGTGCTTTTAGAAGGGTCCTGGGGGCCTCTAGAAGGGTCTGGGGGCTTGTAGAAGGGTCCTGGGGGGCTCTAGAAGGGTCTGGGTCTTTTAGAAGGGTCCTGGGGGCCTCTAGAAGGGTCTGGGAGCTTTTAGAATGGTACTGGGGGGCTCTAGAAGGGTCTGGGGGCTTTTAGAAGGGTCCTGGGGTGCTCTAGACGGATCTGGGGGCTTTTAGATGGGTCCTGGGGTGCTCTAGAAGGGTCTGGGGGCATTTAGAAGGGTCCTGAGGGGCTCTAGAAGGGTCTGGGGGCTTTTAGAATGATCCGGGGACGGTCTAGAAGGGTCTTTATGCTTTTTGAAGATTCCTAGGCTGCTCTAGAAGGGTCTGGGGTCTTTTAGAAGGGTCCTGGGGGGCTCTAGAAGGGTCTGGGGGCTTTTAGAATGGTCCTGGGAGGATCTAGAAGGGTCTGGGGGCTTTTAGAAGGGTCCTGGGGGGCTCTAGAAGGGTCTAGAGGCTTTTAGAAGGGTCCTGTGGGCCTCTAGAATGGTCTGGGGGCGTTTGGAAGGGACCTGTGAGGCTCTGGAAGGGTCTGGGTGCTTTTATAAGGGTCCTGGGGGCCTCTAGAAGGGTCTGGGGGCTTTTACAAGGGTCCTGGTGGCCCCTAGACTGGTCTGGGGGCTATTAGAATGGTCCTGGGGGGCTCTAGAAGGGTCTGGGTGCTTGTAGAAGGGTCCTGGTGGGGTCTAGAACGGTCTGGGGGCTTTTAGAAGGGTCCTGGGGGTCTCTAGAATGGTCTGGGTGCTTTTAGATGGGTCCTAGGGGGCTCTAGATGGGTCAGGGGGCTTTTAGAATGATCCTGTTGGGCTCTAGAAGGGTCTGGGGGCTTTTAGAATGATCCGGGGACGGTCTAGAAGGGTCTGGGTGGTTTTTGAAGGATCCTAGGGGGCTCTAGAAGGGTCTGGGGGCTTTTAGAAGGATCCGGGGAGGGTCTAGAAGGGTCTAGGTGCTTTTAGAAGGGTCCTGGGGTTCTCTAGAAGGGTCTGGTGGCTTTTAGAAGGGTCCTGGGAGGCTCTGGAAGGGTCTGGGTGCTTTTATAAGGGTCCGGGGAGCCTCTAGAAGGGTCTGGGTGCTTTTGGAAAGGTCCTGGAGTGCTCTAGAAGGGTCTAGAGGCTTTTAGACGGGTCCTGGTGTGCTCTAGAAGGGACGGGGGGGCTTAAGAAGGGCCCTGGCGCCTCTAGAAGGGTCTGGGGGCTTTTAGACGGGTCCTGGGTGGCTCTAGAAGGGTTTGGAAGTTTTTAGAAGCGTCCTGGGGGCTCTAGAAGGGTCTGGGGGCTTTTAGAAGGGTCCTGAGGGGCTCTAGAAGGGTCTGGGGTCTTTTATACTGTCCTGGGGGTCTGTAGAAGGGTCTGGGTGCTTTTAGAAGGGTCCTGTGGGGCTCTAGAATGATCTGGGGGCTTTCAGAAGGGTCGTGGGGGCCTCTAGAAGGGTCTAGGGGCTTTTAGAAGGGTCCGGGGGAGCTCTAGAAGGGTCTGGGGGCTTTTAGAAGGGTCCTGGGGTGCTCTAGAAGGGTCTGGGGTCTTTTAGAAGGGTCCTAGTGTGCTCTAGAAGGTACGGGGGGGCTTAAGAGGGGCCCTGGGGCCTCTAAAATGGTCTGGTGTCTTTTAGAAGGGTCCTGGGGGGCTCTATAAGGGTCTAGAGGATTTTAAAAGGGTCCGGGGGGGCTCTAGAAGGGTCTGGGGGCTTTTAGAAGGGTCCTGGGGTGCTCTAGAAGACTCTGGGGGCTTTTAGAAGGGTCCTGGGGGTCTGTAGAAGGGTCTGGGGGCTTTCAGAAGGGTCCTGGGGGACTCTAGAAGGGTCTGGGTGCTTTTAGAAGGGTACAGGGGGGCT
Source organism: Clamator glandarius (assembly GCA_033459285.1). NCBI lineage: Eukaryota > Metazoa > Chordata > Aves > Cuculiformes > Cuculidae > Clamator > Clamator glandarius. The sequence goes on along the minus strand of JAUNZM010001392.1, from coordinate 158,309 downwards.
CTAGAAGGGTCTGGGTGCTTTTAGAATGGTCCTGGGGCTCTCTAGAAGGGTCTGGGGGCTTTTAGAAGGGTCCTGGGATGCTCTAGAAGGGTCTGGGGGTTTTAGAAGAATCCGGGGAGGGTCTAGATTAGTCTGGGGGCTTTTAGAAGGGTCCTTGGGTGCTCTAGAAGGGTCTGGGTTCTTTTAGAAAGGTCCTGGGGTGCTCTAAAAGGGTCTGGGGGCTTTTAGAATGATCCGGGGAGGGTCTAGAATGGTCTGGGGGCTTTTAGAATGGTCCTGGAGGGCTCTAGAATGGTCTGGGTGCTTTTAGAAGGGTCCTGTGGGGCTCTAGAAGGGTCTGGGGGCTTTTAGAAGTGTCCTGGGGGTCTCTAGAAGGGTCTGTAGGCTTTTATAGGGTCCTCGGGGTCTGTAGAAGTGTCTGGGTGCTTTTAGAAGTGTCCTGTGGGGCTCTAGAAGGTTCTGGGGGCTTTCAGAAGGGTCCTGGGGGCCTCTAGAAGGGTCTAGGGGCTTTTAGAAGGGTCCGGGGGGGCTCTGGAAGGGTCTGGGGGCTTTTAGATGGGTTCTGGGGTGATCTGGAAGGGTCTGGGGACTTTTAGAAGGCTCCTGGGCTGCTCTAGAAGGTACGGGGTGCCTTAAGAGGGGCCCTGGGGGGCTCTAGAATGGTCTGGGGTCTTTTAGAAGGGTCCTGGGGTGCTATAGAAGGGTCTGGGGCCTTTTAGAATGGTCCTGGGGATCTCTAGAAGTGTCTGGGTGCTTTTAGAATTATCCGGAGAGGATCTAGAAGTTTCTGCGGCCTTTTAGAAGGGTCCTGGGGGGCTCTAGAAGGGTCTGGGGGCTTTTAGAAGGGTCTTGGCGTGCTCTAGAATGGTCTGGGGGCCTTAAGATGGGCCCTGGGTACATCTAGAAGGGTCTGGGGGCTTTTAGAATGGTCCTGGGGGGCTCTAGAAGGGTCTGGGGGCTTTTAGAAGGGTCCTGGGACCTCTAGAAGGGTCTGGGGTCTTTTAGAATGGTCCTGGGTGGCTCTAGAAGGGTCTGGGGGCTTTTAGATGTGTCCTGGGGGGCTCTAGAATGGTCTGGGGGCTTTTAGATGGGTCCTGGGTGTCTCTAGAAGGGTCTGGGGGCTTTTAGAGGGGTCCTGGGAGGCTCTAGAAGGGTTTGGGGGCTTTTAGAATGATCCGGGGACGGTCTAGAAGGGTCTTTATGCTTTTTGAAGGATCCTAGGGTGCTCTAGAAGGGTCTGGGTTCTTTTAGAAGGGTCCTGGGGGGCTCTAGAAGGGTCTGGGGGCATTTTGAATGGTCCTGGGAGGCTCTAGAAGGGTCTGGGTGCTTTTAGAAGGGTCCTGGGGGGCTCTAGAAGGGTCTAGAGGCTTTTAGAAGGGTCCTGGGTGCCTCTAGAAGGGTCTGGGGGCGTTCAGAAGGGTCCTGTGAGGCTCTGGAAGGGTCTGGGTGCTTTTATCAGGGTCCTGGGGGGCTCTAGAAGTGTCTGGGGGCTTTTACAAGGGTCCGGGGGGGCTCTAGAAGGGTCTGGGGACTTTTAGAAGGGTCCTGGTGGCCTCTAGACAAGTCTGGGGGCTATTAGAAGGGTCCTGGATGGCTGTAGAAGGGTCTGGGGGCTTGTAGAAGGGTCCTGGGGGGGGCTAGAATGGTCTGGGGCCTTTTAGAAGGGTTCTGGGTGGCTCTAGGAGGTTCTGGGGGCTTTCAGAATGGTTCTGGGTGTCTCTAGAAGGGTCTGGGTGCTTTTAGAAGGGTCCTGGGGGGCTCAAGAATGGTCTGGGGTCTTTTAGAAGGGTCCTGTGGGGCTCTAGAAGGTTCTGGGGGCTTTTAGAAGGGTCCTGGGGGCCTCAAGAAGGGTCTAGGGGCTTTTAGAAGGGTCCGGGGGAGCTCTAGAAGGGTCTAGTGGCTTTTAGAAGGGTCCGGGGGGGCTCTAGAAGGGTCTGGGGGCTTTTAGAAGGGTCCTGGGATGCTCTAGAAGGGACGGGGCTGCTTAAGAGGGGCCCTGGGGCCTCTAGAAGGGTCTGGGGGCTTTTAGAAGGGTCCTGGGGGGATCTAGAAGGGTCTGGAAGTTTTGAGAAGGGTCCTGGGGGGCTCTAGAAGGGTCTGGGGGCTTTTAGAAGGGTCCTGGGGTGCTCTAGAATGGTCTCGGGTCTTTTAGAAGGGTCCTGGGGGGCTCTAGAAGGGACGGGGTGGCTTAAGAGGGGCCCTGGGTCCTCTAGAAGGGTCTGGGGGCTTTTAGAAGGGTCCTGGGGGGCTCTAGAAGGGTCTGGGGGCTTCTAGAAGGGTCCTGGGATCCTCTAGAAGGGTCTCGGGGCTTTTAGAAGGATCCGGGGAGGGTCTAGAAGGGTCTGGGGGCTTTTAGAAGGGTCTTGGGAGGCTCTAGAAGGGTCTGGGGCCTTTTCAAAGGAACCTGAACGTCTCCAGAAGGGTCTGGGGGCTTTTGGAAGGGTCCTTGAGGGCTCTAGAATGGTCTGGGTCCTTTGTACTTAGCTGGCAGGGGAGACACCCTGATCAAGTAGGTGCTTTTCCCAGGCCAGGCTCATCCTTTGCACTCCGGGTGTGCTGAGCCCTGCGAATTCCCCAAATGTGCAAAATTAAAATTTTTGCTCTAGAAGCACCCAGACCCTTCTAGAGCCCCCCAGGAACCTTCTAAAAGCACCCAGACACTTTTAGAGCCCCCAGTGTGCTTCTCAAAGCCCCCGGACTTTCTAGAGCCCCCCAAAACCTTATAAAGGCCCCCAAAATCTTATAAAGCCCCCCAGGCCCTACTAAACCCCCTTAGGACCCTTCTACAATACCCTAGACCCTTCTAGAGCCACCGAGGACCCTTCTAAAAGACCCCAAACCCTTCCGGAGCCCCTTAGGAACATTTTTAGAGACCCTAGACCCTCCTAGATCCTTCAAGGACTCTTCTAAAAGCCCCCAGATACTTCTAGGGGTCAGAGGCATGGTTAGGGTTAGGGTTAGGGTTAGGGTTAGGCTTAGGGTTAGGGTTAGAGTTAGGGATAGGGTTAGGGTTAGAGTTAGGGTTAGGGTTAGGGTTAGGATTAGGGTTAGAGTTAGGGTTAGGGTTAGGGTTAGGGTTAGGGTTAGGGTTAGGGTTAGGGTTAGGGTTAGGGTTAGGGTTAGGGTTAGGGTTAGGGTTATAGTTAGAGTTAGGGTTAGGGTTAGGGTTAGAGTTAGGGTTAGGGTTAGGGTTAGGGTAAGGGTTAGGGTTAGGGTTAGGGTAAGGGTTAGGGTTAGGGTTAGGGTTAGGGTTATAGTTAGGGTTAGGGTTAGGGTTAGGGTTAGGGTTAGGGTTAGGGTTAGGGTTAGGGTTAGGGTTTGGGTTTGTGTTAGAGTTAGGGTTAGAGTAAGAGTTAGGGTTAGGGATAGGGTTAGGACCCTTTTTTAGCCCTACAAGACCCATCTAAAAGCACTCAGACCATTCAACATCCTCTCAGGACCCTCCTAACTGTCCCCAGATCCTTCTAGAGCCCACCAGGACCCTTCTAAAAGACCCAGACCCCTCTAGAGCCCCCCAAGACCATTCTAAAAGCCCCCAGACCCTTCTAGAGCCCCCCAGGACCCTTCTAATAGCCCCCAGAGCCTTCTAGATGCCCCCAGGACGCTTCTAAAAGCCCTAACACCCTTCTAGAGCCCCCCAGGACCATTCTAAAAGCCTCCAGACACTTCTAGAGCTCCCCAGGACCCTTCTAAAATCCCCCAGACCCTTCTAGAGGCCCCCAGGGCCCCTCTAATGGTCCCCAGACCCTTCTAGAGCCCCCCAGGACCCATCTAAAAGCACCCAGACCCTTCTACATCCCCACAGAACCCTTCTAAAAGCCCCCTGACCCTTCTAGAGCCACCCAGGTCCCTTCTAAAAGCACCCAGACCTTTCTAGATGCACCCAGGACCCTTCTGAAAGCACCCAGACCCTTCTAGACCATCCCCGGATCATTCTAAAAGCACCCAGACCCATCTAGAGCACTCCAGGACTCTTCTAAAACCCTCCAGACCCTTCTAGAGGCCCCCAGGACCCTTCTGAATGCCCCCAGACCCTTCTAGACCCCCCAGGACCCTTCTAAAAGCCTCCAGACCCTTCTAGAGCTCCCCAGGACCCTTCTAAATGCACCCAGACATTTCTAGCGCCCCCCAGGACCCTTCTAAAAGCCCCCAGACCCATCTAGAGCTCCCCAGGACCCTTCTAAAAGCCCCCAGACCCTTCTAGAGCCCCCCAGGACCCTTCTAAAAGCACCCAGACCCTTCCAGAGCCCCACAGGACCCTTCTAAAAGCCACCAGACCCTTCTAGACCCTCCCCGAATCCTTCTAAAAGCCCCCAGACCCTTCTAGAGCCTCCCAGGACCATTCTAAAAGCCCCCAGACAATTCTAGAGCTCCCCAGGACCCTTCTAAAATCCCCCAGACCCTTCTAGAGGACCCCAGTGCCCCTCTAATGTTCCCCAGACCCTTCTAGACCCCCCAAGGACCCTTCTAAAAGCCCCCAGAGCCTTCTAGACCCTCCCTGGATCCTTCTAATTGCACCCAGACCCTTCTAGAGCCCCCCAGGACCCTTCTACAAGACCTCCGAACCCTTCTACAGACTCTACGGACACTTCTAAAAGCCCCCGGACCCTTCTAGAGCCCCGCAGGACCCATCTAAAAGCCCCCAGACCCTTCTACAGCCACACAGGACCCTTCTGAAAGCACCCAGACCCTTCTAGAGCCCCCCAGGACCTTTCTAAAAGAATTCAGACCTTTCTACACCCTCCCCGGATCATTCTAAAAGCACCCAGACCCTTCTACAGCCTCCCAGGACCCTTTTAAAATCCTTCAGACCCTTCTAGAAGCCCCCAGGACCCTTCTGAAAGCCCCCAGAGCCTTGTAGATGCCCCCAGGACCCTTCTATAAGCAACCACACCCTTCTAGAGCCCCCCAGGACGCTTCTAAAAGCCCCCAGACCATTCTAGAGCCACCCAGAACCCTTCTAAAAGCCCCCAAACCCTTCTAGAGGCCCCCAAGATCCTTCTAAAAGCACCCAGACCCTTCTAGAGCATCCGAGGACCCTTCTAAAATTCCCCAGACCCTTCTAGAACACCCCAGGACAATTCTAAAAGCACCCAGACCCTTCTAGAGCCCACCAGGACCCTTCTAAAAGCAACCAGACCATTCTAGAGCCACCCAGGGCCCTTCTAAAATCACCCAGACACTTCTAGAGCCTCCCAGGACCATTCTAAAAGTCCCCAGAGCCATCTAGATGCCCCCAGGACCCTTCTAAAAGCACTCACACTCTTCTAAAGCCACCCAGGACTCTTCTAAAAGCCCCCAGAGCATTCTAGAGCCCCGCAGGACCATTCTAAAAGCCCCCAGACCCTTCTAAAGACCCCCAGGACCCTTCTAAAAGCACCCAGACCCTTCTAGAGCCTCCCAGGACCCTTCTAAAAGAACCCAGACGCTTCTAGATCACCACAGGACCCTTCTAAAAGCCCCCAGACCCTTCTAGACCCTCCCCGAATCCTTCTAAAACACCCAGACCCTTCTAGAGCCTCCCAGGACCCTTCTAATATCCCGCAGACATTTCTAGAGGCCCCCAGGACCCTTCTAAGAGCACCCAGACCATTCTAGATCCCCCCAGGACCCTTCTAAAAGCCCCCAGACCCTTCTAGAGACCCGCAGGACCCTTCTAAAAGCCCCCAGACCCTTCTAGATTCTCCCAGGACCCTTCTAAAAGCCCCCAGACACTTCTAGAGCTCCCCAGGACCCTTCTAAAATCCCCCAGACCCTTCTAGAGGCCACCAGGGCTTCTCTAATGGTCCCCAGACCCTTCTAGAGCCCCCAAGGACCCTTCTAAAAGGCCCCAGAGCCTTCTAGACCCTCCCCGGATCCTTCTAATAGACCCCAGACCCTTCTAGAGCCACGCAGGACCCTTCTAAAAGCACCCAGACCTTTCTAGAGGCCCCCTGGACCCTTCAAAAAGCCCCCAGACCCTTCTAGAGCCTCCCAGGGCCATTCTAAAAGCACCCAGACCCTTCTAGATCCTCCCAGGGCCGTTCTAAAAGCACCCAGACCCTTCTAGAGCCCCCCAGGACCTTTCTAAATGCCCCCAGACCCTTCTAGAGCCCCACAGGACCCTTCTAAAAGCACCCATACCCTTCTAGAGACCCTACAGGACCCTTCTAGAAGCCCTCAGACCTTTCCAGAGTCTAACAGGACCCTTCTAAAAGCCCCCAGACCCTTCTAGAGCCCCCCAGGACACTTCTAAAAGCACCCAGACCCTTCTAGAGCCCCCTAGGACCCTTCTCAAAGACCCCAGACCCTTCTAGATTCCTCCAGGACCCTTCTAAAAGCACCCAGACCATTCTAGAGACCCGCAGGACCCTTCTAAAAGCACCCAGACCCTTCTACATTCCCCCAGGACCCTTCTAAAAGACCCCAGACCCTTCTAGAGCTCCCCAGGACCCTTCTAAAACCCCCCAGACCCTTCTAGAGGCCGCCAGGGCTCCTCTAATGGTCCCCAGACCCTTCTAGAGCCCCCAAGGACCCTTCTAAAAGCCCCCAGAGCCTTATAGACCCTCCCCGGATCCTTCTAATAGCACCCAGACCCTTCTAGAGCCCCCCAGGACCCTTCTAAAAGGCCCCAGACCCTTCTAGAGCCTCCACGGACACTTCTAAATGCAACCAGACCCTTCTAGAGCCTCCCAGGACCCTTTTAAAATCCCTCAGACACTTCTAGAGGCCCCCAGGACCCTTCTAAAATATCCCAGAGCCTTCAAGATGCCTCCAGGACAATTCTAAAAGACCTCACACCCTTCTAGAGCCCCCCAGGAACCTTCTAAAAGACCCCAGACCCTTCTAGAGACCCGCAGGACCCTTCTAATAGCACTCAGACCCTTCTAGAGTCTACCAGGACCCTTCTAAAAGCACCCAGACCCTTCTAGAGCTCCCCAGGACCATTCTAAACTCGCCCAGACCTTTCCAGAGCCCCCCAGGACGCTTCTAAATGCCCCCAGACCCATCTAGAGCACCCCAGGACTCTTCTAAAAGCCTCCAGTCCCTTCTAGAGGCCCCCAGGACCCTTCTGAATGCCCCCAGACCCTTCTAGAGCCCCCCAGGACTCTTCTAAAAGACCCCAGACCATTCCAGAGGCCCTCAGGACCCTTCTGAAAGCGCCCAGACCCTTCTAGAGCAACCCAGGACCATTCTAAATGCACCCAGACACTTCTAGCGCCACACAGGACCCTTCTAAAAGGCCCAGACCCTTCTAGCGCTCCCCAGGACACTTCTAAAAGTCCCCAGACACTTCTAGACCCCCCAGGACCCTTCTAAAAGCCCCCAGACCCTTCTAGAGCCCCCCAGGACACTTCTAACAGCCCCCAGACCATTCTAGACCCACCCCGAATCCTTCTAAAAGCGCCCAGACCATTCTAGAACCTCCCAGGACCCTTCTAAAAGGCCGCAGACACCTCTAGAGGACCCCAGGACCCTTCTAAAAGCCCCCAGAGCCTTCTAGATGCCCCCAGGACCCTTCTAAAAGCCCTCACACCCTTTAGAGCCCCCCAGGACCCTTCTAAAAGACCCCAGACCCTTCTAGAGGCCCCGCAGGACCCTTCTAAAAGCCCCCAGACCCTTCTAGAGACACGCAGGACCCTTTTAAATGCCCCCAGACACTTCTAGAGTCTCCCAGGACCGTTCTAAAAGCCCCCATACCCTTCTAGAGCCCCCCAGGACCCTTCTAAAAGTACCCAGACCATTCTAGAGCCCCCTAGGACTCTTCTTAAAGCCCCCAGACCCTTCTAGAGAATCCCAGGTCCACTCTAAAAGCACCCAGACCCTTCTAGAGCCTACCAGGACCCTTCTAAAATCCCCCAGACTCTTCTAGAGCCGCCCAGGACCCTTCTAAAAGCCCCCAGACCCTTCTAGACCCTACCCGGATCCTTCTAAAAGCACCCAGACCCTTCTAGAGCCTCCCAGGACCCTTCTAAAATCCCTCAGACCTTTCTAGAGCCCCCCAGGACCCTTATAAAAGCACCCAGAGCGTTCTAGATGCCCACAGGACCGTTCTAAAAGCCCCCACACCCTTCTAGAGCCACCCAGGACCCTTCTAAAAGCCTCCAGACCATTCTAGAACCCCCCAGGACCCTTCTAACAGCCCCCAGACCATTCTAGATCCTCCCCGTATCCTTCTAAAAGACCCCAGACCATTCTAGAGGCCACCAGGACCCTTCTAAAAGCCGCCAGACCCTTCTAGATCCTCCCCGGATCCTTCTAAAATCCTCCAGACCTTTGTAGAGCCTCCCAGGACCCTTTTAAAAGTCCCCAGACCATTTTAGAGATCCCCAGGACCCTTCTAAAAGCACCCAGACGCTTCTAGACCCTCCCCGAATCCTTCTTAAAGCACCCAGACCCTTCTAGAGCCTCCCAGGTCCCTTCTAATATCCCGCAGACACTTCTAGAGGCCCCCAGGACCCTTATAAAAGCCCCCAGAGCATTCTAGATGACCCAGGACCCTTCTAAAAGACCTAACACCCTTCTAGAGCCCCCCAGGACCCTTCTAAGAGCCCCCAGACCCTTCTAGATCCCCTCAGGACCCTTCTAAAAGCTCCCAGACCCTTCTAGAGCCCCCCAGGACCCTTCTAAAAGCCCCCAGACCCTTCTAGAGACCCGCAGGACCCTTCTAAAAGCCCCCAGACATTTCTAGAGGACACCAGGACCCTTCTAAAAGCCCCCAGACCTTTCTAGAACTCCCCAGGACCCTTCTAAAATCCATCATACCCTTCTAGAGTCCCCCAGGGCTCCTCTAATGGTCCCCAGACCCTTCTAGAGCAACCAAGGACCATTCTAAAAGCCCCCAGACCCTTCTAGAGGCACCCAGGACCCTTCTAAAAGCACCCAGACCCTTCTAGAGGCCCCCAGTACCCTTCAGAAAGCACCCAGACCCTTCTAGAGCCCCGCAGGACCCTTCTAAAAGCCGCCAGACCCTCCTAGAGCCTCCCCGGATCCTTCTAAAATCCTCCAGACATTTGTAGAGTCCGCCAGGACCCTTCTAAAAGCTCCCAGACCTTTCTAGACCATCCCCGGATCCTTCTAAAATACTCCAGACATTTTTAGAGCCCCCCAGGACCCTTCTAAAAGCCCCCAGACCCTTCTAGACCATCCCCGGATCCTTCTAAAAGCTCCCAGACCCATCTAGAGCACCCCAGGACTCTTCTAAAAGCCTCCAGACCCTTCTAGAATCACCCAGGACCCTTCTGAATGCCCCCAGACCTTTCTAGACCCCCCAGGACCCATCTAAAAGCCTCCAGACACTTCTAGAGGCCCCCAGGACCCTTCTGAAAGCAACCAAACCCTTCTAGAGCTCCCCAGGAACCTTCTAAATACACCCAGACACTTCTAGCGCCTCCCAGGACCCTTCTAAAAGCCCCCAGACCCTTCTAGAGCTCCCCAGGACCCTTCTAAAAGACCCCAGACCCATCTAGATCCCCGAAGGACCCTTCTAAAAGCCCCCAGACCCTTCTAGAGCCACACAGGATCCTTCTAAAAGCCACCAGACCCTTCTAGAACCTCCCCGAATCATTCTAAAAGCACCCAGACCCTTCTAGAGCCTCCCAGGTCCCTTCTAACATCCCTCAGACATCTCTAGAGGCCCCCATGACCCTTCTAAAAGCCCCCAGAACCTTCTAGATGCCCCCAGGACCCTTCTAAAAGCCCTCACACCCTTCTAGAGCACCCCAGGACCCTTCTAAAAGGCCCCAGACCCTTATAGAGCCGCCCAGGACCCTTCTAAAAGCCCCCAGACCCTTCTAGAGACCCGCAGCACCCTTCTAAACGCCCCCAGACCCTTCTAGAGTCTACCAGGACCCTTCAAAAAGCCCCCAGACCCTTCTAGAGCTGCCCAGGACAATTCTAAACTCCCCCAGACCCTTCTAGAGGCCCCCAGGGCTCCTCTAATGGTCCCCAGACCATTCTAGAGCCCCCAAAGACCCTTCTAAAAGCCTCCAGACCCTTCTAGAGACACGCAGGACCCTTCTAAAAGACCCCAGACCCTTCTAGAGCCTCCCAGGACCCTTCTAAAAGCCCCCAGACAATTCTAGAGCTCCCCAGGACCCTTCTAAAATCTCCCAGACCCTTCTAGAGGACCCCAGTGCCCCTCTAATGGTCCCCAGACCCTTCTATAGCCCCCAAGGACCCTTCTAAAAGCCCCCAGACCCTTCTAGACCCTCCCAGGATCCTTCTAATAGCCCCAGACCCTTCTAGAGCCCCCCAGGACCCTTCTAAAAGCCCCCAGACCCTTCTAGAGCCTCCACGGACCCTTCTGAAAGCCCCCGGACCCTTCCAGAGCCCCCCAGGACCCATCTAAAGCGCCCAGAGCCTTCTACTGCCCCACAGGACCATTCTAAAAGCCCCCAGACCATTCTAGAGCCACCCAGGACCCTTCTAAAAGCACCTAGACCCTTCTAGAGGCCCCCAGGACCCTTCTAAAAGCCCCCAGACCTTTCTAGAGGCCCCCTGGACCCTTCAAAAAGCCTCCAGACCCTTCTAGAGCCTCCCAGGACCATTCTAAAAGCACCCAGACACTTCTAGAGCGTCCCAGGACCCTTCTAAAAGCACCCAGACCCTTTTAGAGCCCCCCAGGACCATTCTAAAAGCCCCCAGACCCTTCTACAGCCTCGCAGGACCCTTCTAAAAGCCCCCAGACCCTTCTAGAGACCCTACAGGACCCTTCTAAAAGCCCTCAGACCCTTCTGGCGTCTCCCAGGACCCTTCTAAAAGCTCCCAGACCCTTCTAGAGCACCCCAGGACCCTTCTAAAAACACCCAGACCCTTCTAGAGCCCCCTAGGACCCTTCTCAAAGACCCCAGAGCCTTCTAGAGTCCTCCAGGGCCCTTCTAAAAGCCCCCAGACCATTCTAGAGACACGAAGGACCCTTCTAAAAGCCCCCAGACCCTTCTAGATTCTCCCAGGACCCTTCTAAAAGCCCCCAGACACTTCTAGAGACCCGCAGGACCCTTCTAAAATCCCCCAGACCCTTCTAGAGGACCCCAGGGCTCCTCTAATGGTCCCCAGACCATTCTAGAGCCACCAAGGACCTTTCTAAATGCCCCCAGAGCCTTCTAGACCCTCCCCGGATCCTTCTAATAGCCCCCAGACCCTTCTAGAGCCCCCCAGGACCCTTCTAAAAGCCCCCGGACCCTTCTAGAGCCCCCCAGGACCCATCTAAAAGCCCCCAGACCCTTCTACAGCCCCACAGGACCCTTCTAAAAGCCCCCAGACCCTTCTAGAGCCACCCAGGACCTTTCTGAAAGCACCCAGACCCTTCTAGAGGCCCCCAGGACCCTTCTGAAAGCACCCAGACCCTTCTAGAGCTCCCAAGGACCCTTCAAAAGCCGCCAGACACTTCTAGAGGCTCCCCGGATTCTTCTAAAATCCTCCAGACATTTGTAGAGCCACCCAGGACCCTTCTAAAAGCACCCAGACCCTTCTAGACCATCCCCGGATCCTTCTAAAACCACCCAGACCCATCTGGATCCTCCCAGGACCCTTCTAAAAGCCCCCAGACCCTTCTAGAGGCCCCCAGGACCGTTCTAAAAGCCCCCAGACCCTTCCAGAGCCCCACAGGACCCTTCTAAAAGCCCCCAGACCCTTCTAGACCCTGCCCGAATCCTTCTAAAAGCAACCAGACCCTTCTAGAGCCTCCCAGGACCCTTTTAAAATCCCTCAGACACTTCTAGAGCCCCCCAGGACCATTCTAAAAGAACCCAGACCCTTCTAGAGACCCGAAGGACCCTTCTAAAAGCACTCAGACCCTTCTAGAGTCTCCCAGGACCCTTCTAAAAGCACCCAGACCCTTCTAGAGCTCACCAGGACCTATCTAAACTCCCCCAGACCCTTCTAGAGCCCCCCAGGACCCTTCTAAAAGACCCCAGACCATTCTAGAGCCCCCCAGGACTCTTCTAAATGCCCCCAGACACTTCTAGAGAGCCCAGGGCCCGTCTAAAAGCACCCAGACCCTTCTAGACCCTCCCCGGATCTTTCTAAAACCCCCCAGACCCTTCTAGAGCCCCCCAGGACCATTCTCAAAGACTCCAGACCCTTCTAGAGCCCCCAGGACCCTTCTAAAAGCCCCCAGACCCTTCTAGATCTTCCCCGTATCTTTCTAAATGCCCCCAGACCCTTCTAGAGCCACCCAGGACGCTTCTAAAAGCCGCCAGACCCTTCTAGAGCCTCCCGGATCATTCTAAAAGCCCATAGACGCTTCTAGATGCCCCCAGGACCATTCTAAAACCCTCCAGACATTTGTAGAGCCTCCCAGGACCCTTCTAAACGCCCCCAGACCCTTCTAGAACCTCCCCGGATCCTTCTAAAAGTACCCAGACCCATTTGGATCCTCCCAGGACCCTTCTAAAAGACCCCAGACTCTTCTAGATGCCCCAAGAACCCTTCTAATAGCCCCCCAGACCATTCTAGAGCCCCTCAGGACCCTTCTGAAAGCCCCCAGACCCTTCTAGAGCACCCCAGGACCCTTCTAAATGCCCCCAGACTTTTCTAGAGGCCCCCAGGATCCTTCTAAAATCCCCCAGACCCTTCTAGAGCCCCCCAGGACCTTCTAAAAGCCTCCAGACTTTTCTAGATGCACGCAGGACCCTTCTGAAAGCCCCCAGACCCTTCTAGAGCCACCCATAACTCCTCTAAAAGCCCCCAGACCCTTCTAGAGAAGCCCAGGGCCCCTATAAAAGCACCCAGACCCTTCTAGAGCTCCCCAGGACCCTTCTAAAATCCATCAGACCCTTCTAGAACCACCCAGGACACTTCTAAAACCCCCCAGACCGTTCTAGACCCTCCCCGGATCCTTCTAAAAGCCCCCACACCCTTCTAGAGCCACCCAGGACCCTTCTAAAAGCCTCCAGACCCTACTAGAGCCCCCCAGGACCCTTCTAAAAGCCCCCAGACCCTTCTAGAGATTCCATGTATCCTTCTAAAAGCCCCCAGACCCTTCTAGAGCCCCCCAGGACCCTTCTAAATGCCCCCAGACCAATCTAGAGCCCCCCAGGACTCTTCTAAAAACATCCAGTACCTTCTAGAGGCCACCAGGACCGTTCTGAATGCCCCCAGACCATTCTAGAGCCCATCAGGACCATTCTAAAAGCCTCCAGACCCTTCTACATGCCCCCAGGACCCTTCTGAAAGCCCCAGACCCTTCTAGAGCTCCCCAGGACTCTTCTAAAAAGCCCCAGACCCTTCTAGAGCCCCCCAGGACCCGTCTAAAAGACCCCAGACCCTTCTAGAGCTCCACAGGACCCTTCTAAAAGCCCCAGACCCTTCTAGACCCTCCCCGGATCCTTCTAAAAGCACCCAGACCCTTCTAGAGCCTCCCCGGACCCTTCTAAAAGGCCGCAGACAATTCTAGATCCTCCCAGGACCCTTCTAAAAGCACCCAGAGACTTCTAGATGCACCCAGGACCATTCTAAAAGCCCTCATACCCTTCTAGAGCCCACCAGGACCCTTCTAAAAGCCGCCAGACCATTCTAGAACCCCCCAGGACCCTTCTAAAAGCCCCCAGACGCTTCTAGAGACCCGCAGGACCCTTCTAAAACCCCCCAGACCCTTCTAAAGTCTCCCAGGACCCTTCTAAAAGCACCCAGACCCTTCTAGAGCTCCCCATGACCCTTCTAAAATACCCCAGACCCTTCTAGAGGTCCCCAGGGCCCCTCTAGTTGTCCCCAGACCCTTCTAGAGCCCCCAAGGACCATTCTAAAAGCCCCCAGACCCTTCAAGAGCTCCGAGAACCCTTCTAAAATCCCCCAGACCCTTCTAGAGGCCCCTAGGGCCCCTCTAATGGTCCCCAGACCCTTCTAGAGCCCCCAAGGACCCTTCTAAAAGCCCCCAGAACCTTCTAGAGACCCGCAGGACCCTTCTAAAAGAACCCAGACCCTTGTAGACCATCCCTGGTTCCTTCTAATAGCCCCCAGACCCTTCTAGAGCCCCCCAGGACCCTTCTAAAAGTCCCCAGACCCTTCTAGACCCTCCCCGGATCCTCCTAAAAGCACCCAGACCCTTCTAGAGCCTCCCAGGACCCTTCTAAAATCCCTCAGACCCTTCTTGAGCCCCCAAGGACCCTTATAAAAGCCCCCAGAGATTTCTAGATGCACCCAGGACCATTCTAAAAGCCCCCAGACCCTTCTAGAGCTCACCAGGACCCTTCTAAAAGCCGCCAGACCCTTCTAGAGCCCCCCAGGACCCTTCTAAAATACCCCAGACCCTTCTAGAGGCCTCCAGGGCCCCTCTAGTGCTCCCCAGACCCTTCTAGAGCCCCCAAGGACCATTCTAAAAGCCGCCAGACCCTTCTAGAGGCCCCTAGGGCCCCTCTAATGGTCCCCAGACCCTTCTAGAGCCCCAAGGACCCTTCTAAAAGCCCCCAGACCCTTCTAGAGACCCGCAGGACCCTTCTAAATGCCCCCAGACCTTTCTAGAGGCCCCCAGGATCCTTCTAAAATCCCCCAGACCCTTCTAGAGCCCCCCAGGACACTTCGAAATGTCCCCAGACCCTTCTAGAGCCCCCCAGGACCCTTCTAAAAGCCCCCAGACCCTTCTAGAGCCTCCCAGGACCCTTCTGAAAGCCCCCAGACCCATCTAGATGCGCCCAGGACCCTTCTAAAAGACCCCAGACCATTCTAGAGACCCCCAGGACTCTTCTAAAAGCTCCCAGAACCTTCTAGAGCAGTCCAGGGCCCCTCTAAAAGCACCCAGACCCTTCTAGAGCTCCCCAGGACCCTTCTAAAATCCCTCAGACCCTTCTAGAGCCCCCCAGGATCCTTCTAAAATCCCCCAGACCCTTCTAGAACCCCCCAGGACCCTTCTAAAACCACCCAGACTGTTCTAGACCCTCCCCGGATCCTTCTAAATGCACCCAGACCCTTCTAGAACCTGCCAGGACCCTTCTAAAATCCATCAGACCCTTCTAGAGCCTCCCAGGACCCTTCTAAAAGCCTCCAGATCCTTCTAGAGAATCGCAGGACCCTTCTAAAAGCCTCCAGACCCTTCTAGAGCAACCCAGGACATTTCTAAAAGCCCCCAGACCCTTCTAGAAATCCCACGTATCCTTCTAAAAGCCCCCAGACCCTTCTAGATCCCCCCAGGACCTTTCTAAATGCCCCCAGACCCATCTAGAGCCCCCCAGGACCCTTCTAAAAGCCTCCAGTCCCTTCTAGAGGCCACCAGGACCGTTTTGAATGCCCCCAGACCCTTCTAGAGCGCTCCAGGACCCTTCTAAAAGCCTCCAGACCCTTCTACATGCCCCCAAGACCCTTCTGAAAGCCCCCAGACCCTTCTAGAGCTCCCCAAGACCCTTCCAAATACACCCAGACACTTCTAGCGACCCCCAGGATCATTCTGAAAGCCCCAGACCATTCTAGAGCTCCCCAGGACTCTTCTAAAAGGCCCCAGAGCCTTCTAGAGCCCCCCAGGACCCGTCTAAAAGACCCCAGACCCTTCTAGAGCTCCACAGGACCCTTCTAAAAGCCCCAGACCCTTCTAGACCCTAACCGGATCCTTCTAAAAGCACCCAGACCCTTCTAGAGCCTCCCCGGACCCTTCTACAACTCCTCAGACAATTCTAGAGGCCCCCAGGACCCTTATAAAAGCACCCAGAGACTTCTAGATGCCCCCAGGACCATTCTAAAAGCTCTCACACCCTTCTAGAGCACCCCAGGACCCTTCTAAAAGAACCCAGACCCTTCTAGAGCCCCACAGGACCCTTCTAAAAGCCCCCAGACCCTTCTAGAGACACGCAGGACCCTTCTAAATGCCCCCAGACCCTTCTAGAGTCTCCCAGGACAATTCTAATAGCCCCCAGACCCTTCTAGATCTCCCCAGGACCCTTCTAAAATACCCCAGACCTTTCTAGAGGCACCCAGGGCCCCTCTAGTGGTCCCCAGACCCTTCTAGAGCCCCCAAGGACCATTCTAAAAGCCCCCAGACCCTTCTAGAGAACCGCAGGACCCTTCTAAATGCACCCAGACCCTTCTAGAGCCTACCAAGACCCTTCTAAAAGCCCCCAGACCCTTCTAGAGGCCCCTAGGGCCCCTCTAATGGTCCCCAGACCCTTCTAGAGACCCCAAGGACCCTTCTAAAAGCCCCCAGACCCTTCTAGAGACCCGCAGGACCCTTCTAAAACAACCCAGACCCTTGTTAGACCATCCCAGGACCCTTCTAATATCCCCCAGACCCTTCTAGAGCCCCAAAGGACCCTTCTAAAAGCCTCCAGACCCTTCTAGACCCTCCCCGGATCCTTCTAAATGCACCCAGACCCTTCTAGAGCCCCCCAGGACCCTTATAAAAGCCCCCAGAGCCTTCTAGATGCCCCCAGGACCCTTCTAAAAGACCCCACACCATTCTAGAGCCACACCGGAACCTTCTAAAAGACTCCAGACCCTTCTAGAGCCCCCCAGGACCCTTCTAAAAGCCCCCAGACCCTTCTAGAGGCCCCAGGACTCTTCTAAAAGCCGCCAGACCATTCTAGAGGCCCCCAGGACTCTTCTAAAAGCCCCCAGACCCTTCTAGAGGCCCCCTGGACCCTTCTAAAAGCCTCCAGACATTTGTAGAGACCCCCAGGACCCTTCTAAAAGCACCCAGACCCTTCTAGACCCTCTCCGGATCCTTCTAAAAGCACCCAGACCCATCTGGATCCTCACAGGGCCCTTCTAAAAGACTCCAGACCCTTCTAGATGCGCCCAGGACCCTTCTATAAGGCCCCAGACCCTTCTAGAGCCCCCCAGGACCCTTCTGAAAACCCCCAGACCCTTCTAGAGCCCACCAGGACCCTTCTAAAAGCCCCCAGACCCTTCTAGAGCCCCCCAGGGCCCTTCTAAAAGCTTCCAGACCCTTCTAGAGGCCCCCAGGACCCTTCTGAATGCCCCCAGACCCTTCTAGAGCCCCCCAGGACCCTTCTAAAAGAATCCAGACCCTTCTACAGCCCCCCAGGACCCTTCTGAAAGCCCCCACACCCTTCTAGAGCTACCCAGGACCCTTCTAAAATCCCCCAGACCCTTCTAGAGCCCCTTAGGACCCTTCTAAAAGCACCCAGACCCTTCTAGAGACCCCCTAGGCCCCTTCTAAAAGCACCCTGACCCTTCTAGAGCCCCACAGGACCCTTCTAAAAGCCCCCAGACCCTTCTAGACCCTCCCTGGATCATTCTAAAAGCACCCAGACCCTTCTAGAGCCTCCCAGGACCCTTCTAAAATCCCTCAGACAATTCTAGAGGCCCCCAGGACCCTTCTAAAAGCACCCAGACCCTTCTAGATGCCCCCAGGAACCTTCTAAAAGCCCTCACACCCTTCTAGAGCCCACCAGGACTATCCTAAAACCCCCCCGACCCTTCTAGAGCCCCCCAGGACACTTCTAAAAGCACCCAGACCCTTCTAGATCCCCGCAGGACCCATCTAAAAGCCCCCAGACCCTTCTAGAGCATCCGAGGACCCTTCTAAAAGCATCCAGACCCTTCTAGAGTCTCCCAGGACCCTTCTAAAAGCCCCCAGACCCTTCTAGAGGCCCCTAGGACCCTATAAAAGCCCCCAGACCCTTCTTGATGCACCCAGGACCCTTCCAAAAGACCCCAGACCCTTCCAAAAGACCCAGAGCTCTCCAGGACCTTTCTAATATCCCCCAGACCCTTCTAGATGCCCCCAAGGCCCCTCTAATGATACTCAGACCCTTCTAGAGCCCCCAAGGACCCTTCTAACAGGACCCAGACCCTTCTAGAGACCCGCAGGACAATTCTAAAAGCCCCCAGACCCTTCTAGAGCCTCCCGGGACCCTTCTAAAAGACCCCAGACCCTTCTAGAGCTCCCCAGGACCCTTCTAAAAGCACCCAGACCTTTCTAGAGCCCCCCAGGACCATATAAAAGCCCCCAGACCCTTCTTGAGGCACCCAGGACCCTTCCAAAAGACCCCAGACCCTTCTAGAGCCACCCAAAGACCCTTCTCAAAGAACCCAGACCCTTCGAGAGCCCGCCAGGACACTTCTATAAGCCCCCAGACCCTTCTAGAGGACCCCAAGGCCCCTCTTAAGGACCCCCGTCTCTCCTAGAAGGGTCTCGGGGCTTTTAGAAGGGCCCTGGGGGGCTCTAGAATGGTCTGGGGGCTTTTAGAAGGGTCCTGGGGTTCTCTAGAAGGGTCTGGGGGCTTTTGAAAGTATCCTGGTGGCCTCTAGAATGGTGTGGGATATATCAGAGGGGTCTGGGGGTGCTCTAGAAGGGTCTGGGGGCTTTTAGAAGGGTCCTGGAAGGCTCTAGAAGGGTCTGGGGACTTTTAGAAGGGTCCTGGGGGCCTCTAGAAGGGTCTGGAGGCTTTTAGAGGGGTCCTGCGAGGCTCTAGAAGGGTCTGGGGGCTTTTAGAGGGGTCCTGCGAGGCTCTAGAAGGGTCTGGGGGCTTTTAGAATGATCCGGGGAGGGTCTAGAAGGGTCTGGGGTCCTTTATAAGGGTCCTGGGTGTCTCTAGAAGGGTCTGGGGGCTTTTAGAATGATCCGGGGAGGGTCTAGAAGAGTCTGGGGGCCTTTAGAATGGTCCTGGGGCTCTCTAGAAGGGTCTGGGTGCTTTTAGAAGGGTCCTGGGAGGCTCTAGAAGGGTTTGGGGGCATTTAGAATGGTCCTGGGTGGCTCTAGAAGGTTCTGGTTGCTTTTAGAAGGGTCCTGGCTTATCTAGAAGGGTCTGGGGGGCATTTAGAAGGGTCCTGGGTGTCTCTAGAAGGGTCTGGGTGCTTTTAGAATGGTCCTGGGGGGCTTTAGAAGGGTCTGGTGGCTTTTAGAAGGGTCCTGGGATGCTCTAGAAGGTTCTTGGGGCTTTCAGAAGGGAACCTGGGGGCCTCTATAAGGGTCTGGGTGCTTTTAGAGGGGGTCCTGGGGGGCTCTAGAAGGGTCTTGGGGCTTTTAGAAGGGTCCTGGGGTGCTCTAAAAGGGTCTGGGGACTTTTAGAAGGGTCCTGGGGTGCTCTAGAATGGACGGGGTGCCTTAAGAGGGCCCTGGGGACCTCTAGATTGGTCTGGGGGCTTTTAGAAGGGTCCTGGGGGGGCTCTAGAAGGGTCTGTAGGCTTTTAGAAGGGTCCGGGGG
This sequence comes from Clamator glandarius, assembly GCA_033459285.1. Lineage (NCBI taxonomy): Eukaryota > Metazoa > Chordata > Aves > Cuculiformes > Cuculidae > Clamator > Clamator glandarius. The sequence goes on along the minus strand of JAUNZM010001392.1, from coordinate 139,233 downwards.
GGCTCTAGAAGTGTCTGGGGGCTTTTAGAAGGGTCCTGGGGTCCTCTAGAAGGGTCTGAGGGCTTTAGAATGGTCCTGGGGGGCTCTAGAATGGTCTGGGGTTTTTCAGAAGGATCCGGGGAGGGTCTAGAAGGTTCTGGGGGCTTTCAGAAGGGTCCTGGGGACCTCTAGAAGGGTCTGGGGGCTTTTAGATGGGTCATAGGGGGCTCTAGAAGGGTCAGGGGGCTTTTAGAAGGGTCCTTGGGGGCTCTAGAAGGGTCTGGGGGCTTTTAGAATGATCCGGGGACCGTCTAGAAGGGTCTGGGTGCTTTTTGAAGGATCGTAGGGGGCTCTAGAAGGGTCTGAGTGCGTTTAGAAGGATCCGGGGAGTGTCTAGAAGGGTCTGGGGGCTTTTAGAAGGGTCCTGGGGGTCTCTAGAAGGGTCTGGTGGCTTTTAGAAGGGTCCTGGGAGACACTAGAATGGTCGGGGTGCATTTATAAGGGACCGGGGAGCCTCTAGAAGGGTCTGGGTGCTTTTAGAAAGGTCCTGGGGGGCTCTAGAAGGGTCTAGAGGCTTTTAGACGAGTCCTGGGGGCCTCTAGAAGGGTCTGGGGGCTTTTAGAAGGGTCCTGGGTGGATCTAGAATGGTCTGGGGGCTTGTAGAAGGGTCCTGGGGGGCTCTAGAAGGGTCTGGGGGCTTGTAGAATGGTCCTGGGAGGCTCTAGAAGGGTCTGGGGGCTTTTAGAAGGGTCCTGGGGGCCTCTAGAAGGGTCTGGGGGCTTTTAGAAGGGTCCTTGGTGGCTCTAGAAGGGTCTGGGGGCTTGTAGAAAGGTCCTGGTAGGCTCTAGAAGGGTCTGGGTGCTTTCAGATAGGTCCAGGGGGCCTCTAGAAGGGTCTGGAGGCTTTTAGAAGGGTCCGGGGGGGCTCTAGAATGGTCTGGGGGCTTTTAGACGGGTCCTGGCGTGCTCTAGAAAGGTCTGGGTCTTTTAGAAGGGTTCTGGGGTGCTCTAGAAGGGACGGGGTGCCTTAAGAGGAGGCCTGGGGGGCTCTAGAAGGTTCTGGGTGCTTTTAGAAGGGTCCTGGGTGGCTCTAGAAGGGTCTGGGTGCTTTTAGAATGCTCCTGGTTATCTCTAGAAATGTCTGGGGTCTTTTAGAAGGATCCGGGGAGTGTCTAGAAGTGTCTGCGGCCTTTCAAAAGGGTCCTGGGGGGCTCTAGAAGGGTCTGGGGCTTTTAGAAGGGTCCTGGTGGGGTCTAGAAGGGTCTGGGGGCTTTTAGAATGGTCCTGGGAGGCTCTAGAAGGGTCTGGGTGCTTTTAGAAGGGTCCTAGGTGCCTCTTGAAGGGTCTGGGGGCATTTAGAAGGGTCCTGGGGGGCTCTAGAAGGGTCTAGGGGCTTTTAGAAGGGTACTGGGGGGCTCTAGAAGGGTCTGGGGGCTTTTAGAATGATCCTGGGGGGCTCTAGAAGGGTCTGGGGTCTTTTCGAAGGATCCGGGGAGGGTCTAGAAGGGTCTGGGGGCTTTTAGAAGGGTCCTAGGGGCCTCTAGAAGGGTCTGGGGGCTTTTAGAAGGGTACTGGGGGGCTCTAGAAGGGTCTGGGGGCTTTTAGAATGATCCTGGGGGGCTCTAGAAGGGTCTGGGGTCTTTTCGAAGGATCCGGGGAGGGTCTAGAAGGGTCTGGGGGCTTTTAGAAGGGTCCTAGGGGCCTCTAGAAGGGTCTGGGGGCTTTTAGATGAGTCCTAGGGGGCTCTAGAAGGGTCTGTGGACTTTAAGAAGGGTCCTGGGGTGTCCTAGAAGGGACGGGGTGCCTTAAGAGGGGCCCTGGGGGGCTCTAGAAGGGTCTGGGGTCTTTTAGAAGGGTCCTGGGAGGCTCTAGAAGGGTCTGGGTGCTTTTAGAAGGGTCCTGGGGCCCTCTAGAATGGTCTGAGTGCTTTTAGAAGGGTCATGGGGGTCCCTAGAAGGGTCTGGGATCTATTAGAGTGGTCCGGGGGGGCTCTAGAAGGGTCTGGGGGTTTTTAGAAGGCTCCTGGGAGGCACTGGAAGGGTCTGGGAGCTTTTAGAAGGGTCCTGGGAGGCTCTAGAAGGGTCTGGGGGCTTTTAGAACTGTCCTGGGATGCTCTAGAATGGTCTGGGGGCTTTTAGATCTGTCCTGGGATGCTCTAGAAGGTTCTGGGGGCTTTCAGAAGGGTCCAGGAGTCCTCTAGTAGGGTCTGGAGGCTTTTAGAAGGGTCCGGGGGGGCTCTAGAAGGGTCTGGGGGCGTTTAGAAGGGTCCTGGGGTGCTCTAGAAGGGTCTGGGGACTTTAAGAAGGGTCCTGGGGTGTCCTAGAAGGGACGGGGTGCCTTAAGAGGGGCCCTGGGGGGCTCTAGAAGGGTCTGGGGGCTTTTAGAAGGGTCCTGGAGTGCTCTAGAAGGGTCTGGGGGCTTTTAGAATGCTCCTGGGGATCTCTAGAAGTGTTTGGGGTCTTTTAGAAAGATCCGGGGAGTGTCCAGATGTGTCTGCGGCCTTTCAGAATGGTCCTGGGGGGCTCTAAAAGGGTCTGGGGGCTTTTAGAAGGGTCCTGGGGGGGTCTAGAAGGGTCTGGGGGCTTTTAGAATGGTCCTGGGAGGCTCTAGAAGGGTTTGGGTGCTTTTAGAAGGGTCCTGGGGCCCTCTAGAAGGGTCTGAGTGCTTTTAGAAGGGTCATGGGGGTCTGTAGAAGGGTCTGGGGGCTTTTAGAATGATCCGGGGAGGGTCTAGAAGGTTCTGGGGGCTTTTAGAAGGGTCCTGGGGGGCTCTAGAAGGGTCTGGGTGCTTTTAAAAGGGTCCCGGGGTTCTCTAGAAGGGTCTGGGGGATTTTAGAAGGGTCCTGGGGGCCTCTAGAAGGGTCTGGGGGTTTTTAGAAGGCTCCTGGGAGGCTCTAGAAGGGTCTGGGGGCTTTTAGAAGGTTCCTGGGGTTCTCTAGAAGGGTCTGGGGACTTATAGAATGGTCCTGGGGGCCTCTAGAAGGGTCTGAGAACTATTAGAGTGGTTCGGGGGGGCTCTAGAAGGGTCTGGAGGCTTTTAGAAGGGTCTGGGGGGGCTCTAGAAGGATCTGGGGGCTTTTAGAATAATCCGGGGAGGGTCTAGAAGGGTCTGGGTTCTTTTAGAATGGTTCTGGGAGGTTTTAGAAGGGTCTGGGTTCTTTTAGAATGATCAGGGGCGGGTCTAGAAGGGTCTGGGCGCTTTTAGACGGGTCCTGGGGGGCTCTACAAGGGTCTGGAGGCTTTTAGAGGGGTTCTGGGGGGCACTAGAAAGGTCTGGGTTCATTTAGTAGGATCCGGGGAGGGTCTAGAAAGGTCGCGGGGCTATTAGAATGGTCCTGGGAGGCTCTAGAAGAATCTGGGGGCTTTTAGAATGATCCGGGGAGGGTCTAGAAGGGTCTGGGGGCCTTTAGAAGGGTCCTGGTGGGCTCTAGAATGGTCTGGGTGCTTTTAGAAGGTTCCTGGGGGCCTCTAGAAGGGTCTGGGGGCTTTTAGAATGATCCTGGGGGGCTCTAGAAGGGTCTGGGGTCTTGTCGAAGGATCCGGGGAGGGTCTAGAAGGGTCTGGGGTCTTTTAGAAGGGTCCTAGGGGCCTCTAGATGGGTCTGGGGGCTTTTAGATGGGTCCTAGGGGGTTCTAGAAGGGTTTCTGGGCTTTTAGAATGATCCTGGGGGGCTCTAGAAGGGTCTGGGTGCATTTAGAAGGGTCCTGGGAGGCTCTAGAAGGGTCTGGGGGCTTTTAGAAGAGTCCTGGGTGGCTCTAGAGGGTTCTGGGTGGTTTTACAAGGGTCCTAGGGGCCTCTAGAAGGGTCTGGGGGCTTTTAGAAGGGTCCTCGGATGCTCTAGAAGGGTCTGGGTGCTTTTAGAAGGGTCCTCGGATGCTCTAGAAGGGTCTGGGGGCTTTCAGAAGGGTCTGGGGGGGCTCTAGAAGGGTCTGGGGGCTTTCAGAAGGGTCCGGGGGGGCTCTAGAAGGGTCTGGGTAATTTTAGAAGGGTCCTCGGATGCTCTAGAAGGGTCTGGGTGCTTTTAGAAGGGTCCTGGAGGGCTCTAGAATGTTCTGGGGGCTTTCAGAAGGGTCCTGGGGATCTCTAGAAGCGTCTGGGCGCTTTTAGAAGGGTCCTGGGGGGCTCTAGAAGTGTCTGGGTTCCTTTAGAAGGGTCCTGGGTGACTCTAGAATGTTCTGCTGGCTTTCAGAAGGGTCCTGGGGTCCTCTAGAAGGGTCTGGGGTCTTTTGGATGGGTCCGGGGGGGCTCTAGAAGGGTCTGGGGGCTTTTAGAAGGGTCCTGGGGTGCTCTAGAAGGGTCTGGGGACTTTTAGAAGGGTCCTGGGGTGCTCTAGAAGGGACGGGGTTCCTTAAGAGGGGCCCTGGGTGCATCTTGAAGGGTCTGTGGGCATTTAGAAGGGTCCTGGGGGCCTCTAGAAGGGTCTAGGGGCTTTTAGAGGGGTACTGGGGGGCTCTAGAAGGGTCTGGGGGCTTTTAGAATGATCCTGGGGGGCTCTAGAAGGGTCTGGGGTCTTTTCGAAGGATCCGGGGAGGGTCTAGAAGGGTCTGGGGTCTTTTAGAAGGGTCCTAGGGGCCTCTAGAAGGGTCTGGGGGCTTTTAGATGGGTCCTAGGCGGCTCTAGAAGGGTCTGGGGGCTTTTGGAATGATCCTGGTGGGCTCTAGAAGGGTCTGGGGGCTTTTAGAATGATCCGGGGACGGTCTAGAAAGGTCTGGGTGCTTTTTGAAGGATCCTAGGGGGCTCTAGAAGGGTCTGGGGGCTTTTAGAAGGATCCGGGGAGGGTCTAGAAGGGTCTGGGGGAGTTTAGAAGGGTCCTGGGGTTCTCTAGAAGGGTCTGGTTGCATTTAGAAGGGTACTGGGAGGCTCTAGAAGGGTCGGGGTGCTTTTATAAGGGTCCGGGAGCCTCTAGAAGGGTCTGGGTGATTTTAGAAAGGTCCTGGGGGGCTCTAGAAGGGTCTAGAGGCTTTTAGACGGATCCTGGGGACCTCTAGAAGGGTCTGGGTGCTTTTAGAAGGGTCCTGGGTGGCTCTAGAAGGGTCTGGGTGCTTGTAGAAGGGTCCTGGGGGGCTCTAGAAGGGTCTGGGTGCTTTTAGAATGGTCCTGGGGGCCTTTAGAAGGGTCTGGGTGCTTTTAAAAGGGTCCTGGGGGGCTCTAGAAGGGTCTGGGGGCTTTTAGAAGGGTCCTGGGTGCCGCTAGAAGGGTCTGGGGTCTTATAGAAGGGTCCTAGGGGGCTCAAGAATGGTCTGGGGGCTTTTAGAAGGGTCCTGGGGTGCTCTAGAAGGGTCTGGGTGCTTTTAGAAGGGTCCTGGGGTTCTAGAAGGGTCTGGGGGCTTTTAGAAGGGTCCTGGGTCCTCTAGAAATGTCTGGGGGCTTTTAGAAAGGTCCTGGGAGGATATAGAAGGGTCTGGGGGCTTTTAGAAGGATCCGGGGAGGGTCTAGAAGGGTCTGGGGGCTTTTAGAAGGGTCCTGGGGGGCTCTAGAAGGTTCTGGAGGCTTTTAGAAGGGTCTTGGGAGGCTCTAGAAGGGTCTGGGTGCTTTTAGAATAATCCGGGGAGGGTCTAGAATGGTCTTGGGTCTTTTAGAATAGTCCTGGGAGGTTTTAGAAGGGTCTGGGGTCTTTTAGAATGATCAGGGGAGGGTCTAGAAAGGTCTGGGCGCTTTTAGACGGGTCCTGGGGGGCTCTACAAGGGTCTGGAGGCTTTTTGAGGGGTTCTGGGGTGCCCTAGAAGGGTCTGGGTTCATTTAGAAGGATCCGGGGAGGGTCTAGAAAGGTCGGGGGGCTATTAGAAGGGTCCTGGGAGGCTCTAGAAGAATCTGGGGGCTTTTAGAATGATCCGGGGAGGGTCTAGAAGGGTCTGGGGGCTTTTAGAAGGGTCCTGGGGTGCTCTAGAAGGGACGGGGTTCCTTAAGTGGGGCCCTGGGTTCCTCTTGAAGGGTCTGGGGGCATTTAGAAGGGTCCTGGGGGCCTCTAGAAGGGTCTAGGGGCTTTTAGAAGGGTACTGGGGGGCTCTAGAAGGGTCTGGGGGCTTGTAGAAGGGTCCTGGGGGGCTCTAGAAGCGTCTGGGGGCTTTTAGAAGGGTCCTGGGTGCCGCTAGAAGGGTCTGGGGGCTTATAGAAGGGTCCTAGGGGGCTCAAGAATGGTCTGGGGGCTTTTAGAAGGGTCCTGGGGTGCTCTAGAAGGGTCTGGGGGCCTTTAGAAGGGTCCTGGGGTGCTCTAGAAGGGTCTGGGGGCTTTTAGAAGGGTCCTGGGGGCCTCTAGAAGGGTCTGGGGGCGTTTAGAAGGGTCCTCGGATGCTCTAGAAGGGTCTGGGGGCTTTTAGAAGGGTCCTGGGGGGATCTAGAAGGGTCTGGGGGCATTTAGAATGATCCGGGGAGGGTCTAGAAAGGTCTGGGGGCCTTTAGAATGGTCCTGGGGGGCTCTAGAAGGTTCTGGGGGCTTTTAGAAGGGTCCTAGGGGCCTCTAGAAGGGTCTGGGGGCTTTTAGAAGGGTCCTGGGATGCTCTAGAAGGGTCTGGATGCTTTTAGAAGGGTCCTCGGATGCTCTAGAAGGGTCTGGGTGCTTTTACAATGGTCCTGGGGGGATCTAGAATGTTCTGGGGGCTTTCAGAAGGGTCCTGGGGTGCTCTAGAAGGGTCTGGGTGCTTTTAGAAGGGTCCTGGGGGGCTCTAGAAGGGTCTGGGGGCTTTTAGAAGGGTCCTGGGGCCTCTAGAAAGGTCTGGGGGCTTTTAGAAAGGTCCTGGGAGGATATAGAAGGGTCTGGGGGCTTTTAGAAGGATCCGGGGAGGGTCTAGAAGGGTCTGGGGGCTTTTAGAAGGGTCCTGGGGGGCTCTAGAAGGGTCTGGGAGGCTTTAGTAGGGTCCTGGGTGGCTCTAGAAGGGTCTGGGGTCTTTTAGAAGGGTCCTGGGGGGCTCTAGAAGGTTCTGGAGGCTTTTAGAAGGGTCTTGGGGGGCTCTAGAAGGGTCTGGGGGCTTTTAGAATAATCCGGGGAGGCTCTAGAATGGTCTGGGTTCTTTTAGAATAGTCCTGGGAGGTTTTAGAAGGGTCTGGGGTCTTTTAGAATGATCAGGGGAGGGTCTAGAAGTGTCTGGGCGCTTTTAGACGGGTCCTGGGGGGCTCTACAAGGGTCTGGAGGCTTTTTGAGGGGTTCTGGGGTGCCCTAGAAGGGTCTGGGTTCATTTAGAAGGATCCGGGGAGGGTCTAGAAAGGTCGGGGGGCTATTAGAAGGGTCCTGGGAGGCTCTAGAAGAATCTGGGGGCTTTTAGAATGATCCGGGGAGGGTCTAGAAAGGTCTGGGTGCTTTTTGAAGGATCCTAGGGGGCTCTAGAAGGGTCTGGGGGCCTTTAGAAGGGTCCTGGGGGGCTCTAGAATGGTCTGGGGGCTTTTAGAAGGGTCCTGGGGGGATCTAGAAGGGTCTGGGGGCATTTAGAATGATCCGGGGAGGGTCTAGAAAGGTCTGGGGGCCTTTAGAATGGTCCTGGGGGGCTCTAGAAGGGTCTGGGTACTTTTAGAAGGGTCCTGGGAGGCTCTAGAAGGGTCTGTGTGCTTTTAGAAGAGTCCTGGGTGGCTCTAGAGGGTTCTGGGGGCTTTTAGAAGGGTCCGGGGCTTTTAGAAGGGTCCTGGGATGCTCTAGAAGGGTCTGGATGCTTTTAGAAGGGTCCTCGGATGCTCTAGAAGGGTCTGGGGGCTTTTAGAATGGTCCTGGGGGGATCTAGAATGTTCTGGGGGCTTTCAGAAGGGTCCTGGGGGTCTCTAGAAGGGTCTGGGGGCTTTTAGAAGGGTCCTGGGGGGCTCTAGAATGGTCTGGGGGCTTTTAGAATGGTCCTGGGTGGCTCTAGAAGGGTCTGGGGGTTTTTGAAGGGTCCGGGGGGGCTCTAGAAGGGTCTGGGGAATTTTAGAAGGGTCCTCGGATTCTCTAGAAGGGTCTGGGGGCTTTTAGAAGGGTCCTGGGGTGCTCTAGAAGGTTCTGGGGGCTTTTAGAATGATCCTGGGGGGCTCTAGAAGGGTCTGGGGGCTTTTAGAATGATCCGGGGACGGTCTAGAAAGGTCTGGGTGCTTTTTGAAGGATCCTAGGGGGCTCTAGAACGGTCTGGGGGCTTTTAGAAGGATCCGGGGAGGGTCTAGAAGGGTCTGGGGGAGTTTAGAAGGGTCCTGGGGTTCTCTAGAAGGGTCTGGTTGCTTTTAGAAGGGTACTGGGAGGCTCTAGAAGGGTCTGGGTTCTTTATAAGAGTCCGGGGAGCCTCTAGACGGGTCTGGGTGATTTTAGAAAGGTCCTGGGGGGCTCTAGAAGGGTCTGGGGGCTTTTAGAATAGTCCGGGGTGGCTCTAGAAGGGTCTGGGGAATTTTAGAAGGGTCCTCGGATTCTCTAGAAGGGTCTGGGGCTTTTAGAAGGGTCCTGGAGGGCTCTAGAAGGTTCTGGGGCCTTTCAGAAGGGTCCTGGGTGTCTCTAGAATGGTCTGGGGCTTTTAGAAGGGTCCTGGGGGGCTCTAGAAGGGTCTGGGTGCCTTTAGAAGAGTCCTGGGTGACTCTAGAATGTTCTGCTGGCTTTCAGAAGGGTCCTGGGGTCCTCTAGAAGGGTCTGGGGTCTTTTAGAAGGGTCCTGGGAGGCTCTAGAAGGGTCTGGGGGCTTTTAGAAAGGTCCTGGGTGGCTCTAGAAGGGTCTGGGGGCTTTTAGAAGGGTCCTGGGAGTCTCTAGAAGGTTCTGGGGGCTTATAGAAGGGTCCTGGGAGGCTCTAGATGGGTCTGGGTGCTTTTAGAAGGGTCCTGGGATGCTCTAGAAGGGTCTTGGGGCTTGTAGAAGGGTCCTGGGGGTTCTCTAGAAGGTTCTGGGTGCTTTTAGAAGGGTCCTGGGTGGCTCTAGAAGGGTCTGGGGGCTATTAGAAAGGTTCGGGGGGGCTCTAGAAGGGTCTGGGTGCTTTTAGAAGTTTCCTGGGGTGCTCTAGAAGGGTCTGGGGAATTTTAGAAGGGTCCTCGGATGCTCTAGAAGGGTCTGGGTGCTTTTAGAAGGGTCCTGGAGGGCTCTAGAAGGTTCTGGGGGCTTTCAGAAGGGTCCTGGGGGTCTCTAGAAGGGTCTGGGTGCTTTTAGAAGGGTCCTGGGGGGCTCTAGAAGGGTCTGGGTGCCTTTAGAAGGGTCATGGGTGTATCTAGAATGTTCTGCTGGCTTTCAGAAGGGTCCTGGGTTCATCTAGAAGGGTCTGGGGGCTTTTAGATGGGTCCTAGGGGGCTCTAGATGGGTCTGGGGGCTCTTGGAATGATCCTGTTGGGCTCTAGAAGGGTCTGGGGGCTTTTATAATGATCCGGGGACGGTCTAGAAAGGTCTGGGTGCTTTTTGAAGGATCCTAGGGGGCTCTAGAATGGTCTGGGGGCTTTTAGAAGGATCCGGGGAGGGTCTAGAAGGGTCTGGGGGCTTTTAGAAGGGTCCTGGGGTTCTCTAGAAGGGTCTGGTTGCTTTTAGAGGTGTACTGGGAGGCTCTAGAAGGGTCGGGGTGCTTTTATAAGGGTCCGGGGAGCCTCTAGAAGGGTCTGGGTGATTTTAGAAAGGTCCTGGGGGGCTCTACAAGGGTCTAGAGGCTTTTAGACGGGTCCTGGGGACCTCTAGAAGGGTCTGGGTGCTTTTAGAAGGGTCCTGGGTGGCTCTAGAAGGGTCTGGGTGCTTGTAGAAGGGTCCTGGGGGGCTCTAGAAGGGTCTGGGGGCTTTTAGAAGGGTCCTGGGGTGCTCTAGAAGGGTCTGGGTGCTTTTAGAAGGGTCCTTGGGGGCTCTAGAAGGGTCTGGGGGCTTGTAGAAGGGTCGTGGGTGCCGCTAGAAGGGTCTGGGGGCTTATAGAAAGGTCCTAGGGGGCTCAAGAATGGTCTGGGGGCTTTTAGAAGGGTCCTGGGGTGCTCTAGAAGGGTCTGGGTGCTTTTAGAAGGGTCCTGGGGGGCTCTAGAAGGGTCTGGGGGCTTTTAGAAGGGTCCTGGGGCCTCTAGAAAGGTCTGGGGGCTTTTAGAAAGGTCCTGGGAGGATATAGAAGGGTCTGGGGGCTTTTAGAAGGATCCGGGGAGGGTCTAGAATGGTCTGGGGTCTTTTAGATGGGTCCTGGGGGGCTCTAGAAGGGTCTGGGAGGTTTTAGTAGGGTCCTGGGGGGCTCTAGAAGGGTCTGGGGTCTTTTAGAAGGGTCCTGGGGGGCTCTAGAAGGTTCTGGAGGCATTTAGAAGGGTCCTGGGGTGCTCTAGAACGGTCTGGGGGCTTTTAGAATAATCCGGGGAGGGTCTAGAATGGTCTGGGTTCTTTTAGAATAGTCCTGGGAGGTTTTAGAAGGGTCTGGGGTCTTTTAGAATGATCAGGGGAGGGTCTAGAAGGGTCTGGGCGCTTTTAGACGGGTCCTGGGGGGCTCTACAAGGGTCTGGAGGCTTTTTGAGGGGTTCTGGGGTGCCCTAGAAGGGTCTGGGTTCATTTAGAAGGATCCGGGGAGGGTCTAGAAAGGTCGGGGGGCTATTAGAAGGGTCCTGGGAGGCTCTAGAAGAATCTGGGGGCTTTTAGAATGATCCGGGGAGGGTCTAGAAGGGTCTGGGGGCCTTTAGAAGGGTCCTGGGGTGCTCTAGAAGGGTCTGGGGGCTTTTAGAAGGGTCCTGGGGGCCTCTAGAAGGGTCTGGGGGCATTTAGAATGATCCGGGGAGGGTCTAGAAAGGTCTGGGGACCTTTAGAATGGTCCTGGGGGGCTCTAGACGGGTCTGGGTGATTTTAGAAAGGTCCTGGGGGGCTCTAGAAGGGTCTGGGGGCTTTTAGAATAGTCCGGGGGGGCCCTAGAAGGGTCTGGGGAATTTTAGAAGGGTCCTCGGATTCTCTAGAAGGGTCTGGGGGCTTTTAGAAGGGTCCTGGAGGGCTCTAGAAGGTTCTGGGGGCTTTCAGAACGGTCCTGGGGGTCTCTAGAACGGTCTGGGGGCTTTTAGAAGGGTCCTCGGGGGCTCTAGAAGGGTCTGGGTCCATTTAGAAGGGTCCTGGGTGACTCTAGAATGTTCTGCTGGCTTTCAGAAGGGTCCTGGGGTCCTCTAGAAGGGTCTGGGGGCTTTTAGAAGGGTCCTGGGTGGCTCTAGAAGGGTCTGGGGGCTTTTAGAAGGGTCCTGGGGTGCTCTAGAATGGTCTGGGGTCTTTTAGAAGGGTCCTGGGTGGCTCTAGAAGGGTCTGGGGGCTTTTAGAAGGGTCCTGGGGTGCTCTAGAAGGGTCTGGGGGCTTTTAGAATAATCCGGGGAGGGTCTAGAATGGTCTGGGTTCTTTTAGAATAGTCCTGGGAGGGTTTAGAAGGGTCTGGGGTCTTTTAGAATGATCAGGGGAGGGTCTAGAAGGGTCTGGGCGCTTTTAGACGGGTCCTGGGGGGTTCTACAAGGGTCTGGAGGCTTTTTGAGGGGTTCTGGGGTGCCCTAGAAGGGTCTGGGTTCATTTAGAAGGATCCGGGGAGGGTCTAGAAAGGTCGGGGGGCTATTAGAAGGGTCCTGGGAGGCTCTAGAAGAATCTGGGGGCGTTTAGAAGGATCCGGGGAGGGTCTAGAAGGGTCTGGGGGCTTTTAGAAGGGTCCTGGGGTGCTCTAGAAGGGTCTGGTTGCTTTTAGAAGGGTCCTGGGAGGCTCTAGAAGAATCTGGGGGCTTTTAGAAGGATCCGGGGAGGGTCTAGAAGGGTCTGGGGGCCTTTAGAAGGGTCCTGGGGTGCTCTAGAAGGGTCTGGGGGCTTTTAGAAGGGTCCTGGGGGCCTCTAGAAGGGTCTGGGGGCATTTAGAATGATCCGGGGAGGGTCTAGAAAGGTCTGGGGACCTTTAGAATGGTCCTGGGGGGCTCTAGAAGGGTCTGGGTACTTTTAGAAGGGTCCTGGGAGGCTCTAGAAGGGTCTGTGTGCTTTTAGAAGAGTCCTGGGTGGCTCTAGAGGGTTCTGGGGGCTTTTAGATGGGTCCTAGGGTCCTCTGGAAGGGTCTGGGGGCTTTTAGAAGGGTCCTGGGATGCTCTAGAAGGGTCTGGATGCTTTTAGAAGGGTACTCGGATGCTCTAGAAGGGTCTGGGGGCTTTTAGAAGGGACCTGGGGGGATCTAGAATGTTCTGGGGGCTTTCAGAAGGGTCCTGGGGTTCTCTAGAAGGGTCTGGTTGCTTTTAGAGGTGTACTGGGAGGCTCTAGAAGGGTCGGGGTGCTTTTATAAGGGTCCGGGGAGCCTCTAGAAGGGTCTGGGTGATTTTAGAAAGGTCCTGGGGGGCTCTACAAGGGTCTAGAGGCTTTTAGACGGGTCCTGGGGACCTCTAGAAGGGTCTGGGTGCTTTTAGAAGGGTCCTGGGTGGCTCTAGAAGGGTCTGGGTGCTTGTAGAAGGGTCCTGGGGGGCTCTAGAAGGGTCTGGGGGCTTTTAGAAGGGTCCTGGGGTGCTCTAGAAGGGTCTGGGTGCTTTTAGAAGGGTCCTTGGGGGCTCTAGAAGGGTCTGGGGGCTTGTAGAAGGGTCGTGGGTGCCGCTAGAAGGGTCTGGGGTCTTATAGAAAGGTCCTAGGGGGCTCAAGAATGGTCTGGGGGCTTTTAGAAGGGTCCTGGGGTGCTCTAGAAGGGTCTGGGTGCTTTTAGAAGGGTCCTGGGGGGCTCTAGAAGGGTCTGGGGGCTTTTAGAAGGGTCCTGGGGCCTCTAGAAAGGTCTGGGGGCTTTTAGAAAGGTCCTGGGAGGATATAGAAGGGTCTGGGGGCTTTTAGAAGGATCCGGGGAGGGTCTAGAATGGTCTGGGGTCTTTTAGATGGGTCCTGGGGGGCTCTAGAAGGGTCTGGGAGGTTTTAGTAGGGTCCTGGGGGGCTCTAGAAGGGTCTGGGGTCTTTTAGAAGGGTCCTGGGGGGCTCTAGAAGGTTCTGGAGGCATTTAGAAGGGTCCTGGGGTGCTCTAGAACGGTCTGGGGGCTTTTAGAATAATCCGGGGAGGGTCTAGAATGGTCTGGGTTCTTTTAGAATAGTCCTGGGAGGTTTTAGAAGGGTCTGGGGTCTTTTAGAATGATCAGGGGAGGGTCTAGAAGGGTCTGGGCGCTTTTAGACGGGTCCTGGGGGGCTCTACAAGGGTCTGGAGGCTTTTTGAGGGGTTCTGGGGTGCCCTAGAAGGGTCTGGGTTCATTTAGAAGGATCCGGGGAGGGTCTAGAAAGGTCGGGGGGCTATTAGAAGGGTCCTGGGAGGCTCTAGAAGAATCTGGGGGCTTTTAGAATGATCCGGGGAGGGTCTAGAAGGGTCTGGGGGCCTTTAGAAGGGTCCTGGGGTGCTCTAGAAGGGTCTGGGGGCTTTTAGAAGGGTCCTGGGGGCCTCTAGAAGGGTCTGGGGGCATTTAGAATGATCCGGGGAGGGTCTAGAAAGGTCTGGGGACCTTTAGAATGGTCCTGGGGGGCTCTAGACGGGTCTGGGTGATTTTAGAAAGGTCCTGGGGGGCTCTAGAAGGGTCTGGGGGCTTTTAGAATAGTCCGGGGGGGCCCTAGAAGGGTCTGGGGAATTTTAGAAGGGTCCTCGGATTCTCTAGAAGGGTCTGGGGGCTTTTAGAAGGGTCCTGGAGGGCTCTAGAAGGTTCTGGGGGCTTTCAGAACGGTCCTGGGGGTCTCTAGAATGGTCTGGGGGCTTTTAGAAGGGTCCTCGGGGGCTCTAGAAGGGTCTGGGTCCATTTAGAAGGGTCCTGGGTGACTCTAGAATGTTCTGCTGGCTTTCAGAAGGGTCCTGGGGTCCTCTAGAAGGGTCTGGGGGCTTTTAGAAGGGTCCTGGGTGGCTCTAGAAGGGTCTGGGGGCTTTTAGAAGGGTCCTGGGGTGCTCTAGAATGGTCTGGGGTCTTTTAGAAGGGTCCTGGGTGGCTCTAGAAGGGTCTGGGGGCTTTTAGAAGGGTCCTGGGGTGCTCTAGAAGGGTCTGGGGGCTTTTAGAATAATCCGGGGAGGGTCTAGAATGGTCTGGGTTCTTTTAGAATAGTCCTGGGAGGGTTTAGAAGGGTCTGGGGTCTTTTAGAATGATCAGGGGAGGGTCTAGAAGGGTCTGGGCGCTTTTAGACGGGTCCTGGGGGGTTCTACAAGGGTCTGGAGGCTTTTTGAGGGGTTCTGGGGTGCCCTAGAAGGGTCTGGGTTCATTTAGAAGGATCCGGGGAGGGTCTAGAAAGGTCGGGGGGCTATTAGAAGGGTCCTGGGAGGCTCTAGAAGAATCTGGGGGCGTTTAGAAGGATCCGGGGAGGGTCTAGAAGGGTCTGGGGGCTTTTAGAAGGGTCCTGGGGTGCTCTAGAAGGGTCTGGTTGCTTTTAGAAGGGTCCTGGGAGGCTCTAGAAGAATCTGGGGGCTTTTAGAAGGATCCGGGGAGGGTCTAGAAGGGTCTGGGGGCCTTTAGAAGGGTCCTGGGGTGCTCTAGAAGGGTCTGGGGGCTTTTAGAAGGGTCCTGGGGGCCTCTAGAAGGGTCTGGGGGCATTTAGAATGATCCGGGGAGGGTCTAGAAAGGTCTGGGGACCTTTAGAATGGTCCTGGGGGGCTCTAGAAGGGTCTGGGTACTTTTAGAAGGGTCCTGGGAGGCTCTAGAAGGGTCTGTGTGCTTTTAGAAGAGTCCTGGGTGGCTCTAGAGGGTTCTGGGGGCTTTTAGATGGGTCCTAGGGTCCTCTGGAAGGGTCTGGGGGCTTTTAGAAGGGTCCTGGGATGCTCTAGAAGGGTCTGGATGCTTTTAGAAGGGTACTCGGATGCTCTAGAAGGGTCTGGGGGCTTTTAGAAGGGACCTGGGGGGATCTAGAATGTTCTGGGGGCTTTCAGAAGGGTCCTGGGGGTCTCTAGAAGGGTCTGGGGGCTTTTAGAAGGATCCGGGGAGGGTCTAGAAGGGTCTGGGGGCTTTTAGAAGGGTCCTGGGGTGCTCTAGAAGGGTCTGGTTGCTTTTAGAAGGGTACTGGGAGGCTCTAGAAGGGTCTGGGTTCTTTTATAATAGTCCGGGGAGCCTCTAGACTGGTCTGGGTGATTTTAGAAAGGTCCTGGGGGGCTCTAGAAGGGTCTGGGGGCTTTTAGAATAGTCCGGGGGGGCTCTAGAAGGGTCTGGGGAATTTTAGAAGGGTCCTCGGATTCTCTAGAAGGGTCTGGGGGCTTTTAGAAGGGTCCTGGAGGGCTCTAGATGGTTCTGGGGGCTTTCAGAAGGGTCCTGGGGGTCTCTAGAATGGTCTGGGGGCTTTTAGAAGGGTCCTGGGGGGCTCTAGAAGGGTCTGGGTGCATTTAGAAGGGTCCTGGGTGACTCTAGAATGTTCTGCTGGCTTTCAGAAGGGTCCTGGGGTCCTCTAGAAGTGTCTGGGGGCTTTTAGAAGGGTCCTGGGTGGCTCTAGAAGGGTCTGGGGGCTTTTAGAAGTGTCCTGGGGGGCTCTAGAAGTGTCTGGGTTCCTTTAGAAGGGTCCTGGGTGACTCTAGAATGTTCTGCTGGCTTTCAGAAGGGTCCTGGGGTCCTCTAGAAGGGTCTGGGGTCTTTTGGATGGGTCCGGGGGGGCTCTAGAAGGGTCTGGGGGCTTTTAGAATGGTCCTGGGGTGCTCTAGAAGGGTCTGGGGACTTTTAGAAGGGTCCTGGGGTGCTCTAGAAGGGACGGGGTTCCTTAAGAGGGGCCCTGGGTTCCTCTTGAAGGGTCTGGGGGCATTTAGAAGGGTCCTGGGGGCCTCTAGAAGGGTCTAGGGGCTTTTAGAAGGGTACTGGGGGGCTCTAGAAGGGTCTGGGGGCTTTTAGAATGATCCTGGGGGGCTCTAGAAGGGTCTGGGGTCTTTTCGAAGGATCCGGGGAGGGTCTAGAAGGGTCTGGGGTCTTTTAGAAGGGTCCTAGGGGCCTCTAGAAGGGTCTGGGGGCTTTTAGATGGGTCCTAGGGGGCTCTAGAAGGGTCTGGGGGCTTTTGGAATGATCCTGGGGGGCTCTAGAAGGGTCTGGGGGCTTTTAGAATGATCCGGGGACGGTCTAGAAAGGTCTGGGTGCTTTTTGAAGGATCCTAGGGGGCTCTAGAAGGGTCTGGGGGCTTTTAGAAGGATCCGGGGAGGGTCTAGAAGGGTCTGGGGGCCTTTAGAAGGGTCCTGGGGTTCTCTAGAAGGGTCTGGTTGCTTTTAGAAGGGTACTGGGAGGCTCTAGAAGGGTCGGGGTGCTTTTATAAGGGTCCGGGGAGCCTCTAGAAGGGTCTGGGTGATTTTAGAAAGGTCCTGGGGGGCTCTACAAGGGTCTAGAGGCTTTTAAACGGGTCCTGGGGACCTCTAGAAGGGTCTGGGTGCTTTTAGAAGGGTCCTGGGTGGCTCTAGAAGGGTCTGGGGGCTTGTAGAAGGGTCCTGGGGGGCTCTAGAAGGGTCTGGGTGCTTTTAGAATGGTCCTGGGGGCCTCTAGAAGGGTCTGGGTGCTTTTAAAAGGGTCCTGGGGGGCTCTAGAAATGTCTGGGGGCTTATAGAAGGGTCCTAGGGGGCTCAAGAATGGTCTGGGGGCTTTTAGAAGGGTCCTGGGGTGCTCTAGAAGGGTCTGGGTGCTTTTAGAAGGGTCCTGGGGGGCTCTAGAAGTGTCTGGGTGCTTTTAGAAGGATCCTAGGTGGCTCTAGAAGGGTCTGGGGGCTTTTAGAAGGATCCGGGGAGGGTCTAGAAGGGTCTGGGGGCTTTTAGAAGGGCCCTGGGGTTCTCTAGAAGGGTCTGGTTGCTTTTAGAAGGGTCCTGGGAGGCTCTAGAAGGGTCTGGGGTCTTTTAGAAAGGTCCTGGGAGGATCTAGATGGGTCTGGGGGATTTTGGAAGGGTCCTGGGATGCTCTAGAATGGTCTGGGGCTTGTAGATGGGTCCTGGGGGGCTCTAGAAGGTTCTGGGTGCTTTTAGAAGGGTCCTGGGTGGCTCTAGAAAGTTCTGGGGGCTTTTAGAAGGGTCCGGGGGGGCTCTAGAAGGGTCTGGGGACTTGTAGAAGTGTCCTGGGGTGCTCTAGAAAGGTCTGGGGAATTTTAGAAGGGTCCTCGGATGCTCTAGAAGGGTCTGGGTGCTTTTAGAAGGGTTCTGGAGGGCTCTAGAAGGTTCTGGGTGCTTTCAGAAGGGTCCTGGGAGTCTCTAGAAGGGTCTGGGCGCTTTTAGAAGGGTCCTGAGGGGCTCTAGAAGGGTCTGGGTGCCTTTAGAAGGGTCCTGGGTGACTCTAGAATGTTCTGCTGGCTTTCAGAAGGGTCCTGGGTTCCTCTAGAAGGGTCTGGCATCTTTTAGAAGGGTCCGGGGGGTCTCTAGAAGGGTCTGGGGGCTTTTAGAAGGGTCCTAGGGTGCTCTAGAAGGGCCTGGGGTCTTTTAGAAGGGTTCTGGGGTGCTCGAGAAGGGACGGGGTTCATTAAGAGGGGCCCTGCGTGCCTCTTGAAAGGTCTGGGGGCATTTAGAAGGGTCCGGTGGGGCTCTAGAAGGGTCTGGGGGCTTTTAGAATTGTCCTGGGGTGTTCTAGAAGGGTCTGGGGAATTTTAGAAGGGTCCTCGGATGCTCTAGAAGGGTCTGGGTGCTTTTAGAATGGTCCTGAAGGCCTCTAGAAGGATCTGGGGGCTTTTAGATGGGTCCTGGGGATCTCTAGAAGGGTCTGGGGGCATTTAGAAGGTTTCTGAGGGGCACTAGAAGGGTCTGGAGGCTTTTAGAAGGGTCTTGGTGGGCTCTAGAAGGGTCTGGGGTCTTTTCGAAGGATCCGGGGAGGGTCTAGAAGGGTCTGGGCGCTTTTAGACGGGTCCTGGAGGGCTCTACAAGGGTCTGGAGGCTTTTACAGGGGTTCTGGGGGGGACTAGAAGGGTCTGGGTTCTTCTAGAAGGATCCGGGGAGGGTCTAGAAAGGTCTGGGGGCCTTTAGAATGGTCCTGAGGGGCTCTAGAAGGGTCTGGGTGCTTTTAGAAGGGTCCTGGTAGGTTCTAGAAGGGTCTGGGGGCTTTTAGAAGAGTCCTGGGTGGCTCTAGAGGGTTCTGGGGTGTTTTAGAAGGGTCCTAGGGGCCTCTAGAAGGGTCTGGGGGCTTTTAGAAGGGTCCTGGGATGCTCTAAAAGGGTCTGGGTGCTTTTAGAAGGGTCCTCGGACGCTCTAGAAAGGTCTGGGGGCTTTTAGAAGGGTCCTGGGGGTCTCTAGAATGTTCTGGGTTCTTTCAGAAGGGTCCTGGGGGTCTCTAGAAGGGTCTGGGGGCTTTTAGAAGGGTCCTGGGGGGCTCTAGAATGGTCTGGGGGCTTTTAGAATGGTCCTGGGTGGCTCTAGAAGGGTCTGGCTGCTCTTAGAAGGGTCTGGCTGCTTTTAGAAGGGTCCAGGGGGGCTCTAGAAGGGTCTGGTTAATTTTAGAAGGGTCCTCGGATTCTCTAGAAGGGTCTGGGGGCTTTTAGAATGGTCCTGGAGGGCTCTAGAAGGTTCTGGGGGAATTCAGAAGGGTCCTGGGGGTCTCTAGAAGGGTCTGGGGGCTTTTAGAAGGGTCCTGGGGGGCTCTAGATAGGTCTGGGTGCCATTAGAAGGGTCCTGGGTGACTCTAGAATGTTCTGCTGGCTTTCAGATGGGTCCTGGGGTCCTCTAGAAGGGTCTGGTGGCTTTTAGAAGGGTCCTGGGTGGCTCTAGAAGGGTCTGGGGGCTTTTAGAAGGGTCCTGGGGTGCTCTAGAATGGTCTGGGGGCTTTTAGAAGGGTCCTGGGAGGCTCTGGAAGGGTCTGGGGGCTTTTAGAAAGGTCCTGGGTGGCTCTAGAAGGGTCTGGGTGCTTTCAGAAGGGTCCTGGGTGTTTCTAGAAGGGTCTGGGTGCTTTTAGAAGGGTCCTGGGAGGCTCTAGATGGGTCTGGGTGCTTTTAGAAGGGTCCTGGGATGCTCTAGAAGGGTCTGGGTAGCTTGTAGAAGGGTCCTGGGTGGCTCTAGAAGGTTCTGGGTGCTGTTAGAAGGGTCCTGGGTGGCTCTAGAAGGGTCTGGGGGCTTTTAGAAGGGTCCGGTGGGGCTCTAGAAGGGTCTGGGGGCTTTTAGAAGTGTCCTGGGGTGCTCTAGAAGGGTCTGGGGAATTTTAGAAGGGTCCTCGGATGCTCTAGAAGGGTCTGGGGGCTTTTAGAAGGGTCCTGGGGGGCTCTAGAAGGGTCTGGGTGCCTTTAGAAGGGTCCTGGGTGATTCTAGAATGTTCTGCTGGCTTTCAGAAGGGTCCTGGGCTCCTCTAGAAGGGTCTGGGGTCTTTTAGAAGGGTCCGGGGGGGCTCTAGAAGGGTCTGGGGACTTTTAGAAGGGTCCTGGAGTGCTCTAGAAGGGTCTGGGGGCTTGTAGAAGGGTCGTGGGGGGCCCTAGAAGGGTCTGGGTTCATTTAGAAGGATCCGGGGAGGGTCTAGAAACGTCTGGGAGCCTTTAGAATGGTCCTGGGGGGCTCTAGAAGGGTCTGGGGGCTTTTAGAAGAGTCCTCGGTGGCTCTAGAGGGTTCTGGGGTCTTTTAGAAGGGTCCTGGGGGGCTCTAGAAGGGTCTGGGGAATTTTAGAAGGGTCCTCGGATTCTCTAGAAGGGTCTGGGGGCTTTTGGAATGGTCCTGGAGGGCTCTAGAAGGTTCTGGGGGATTTCAGAAGGGTCCTGGGGGTCTCTAGAAAGGTCTGGGGGCTTTTAGAAGGGTCCTGGGGGGCTCTAGAAGTGTCTGGGTGCCTTTAGAAGGGTCCTGGGTGACTCTAGAATGTTCTGCTGGCTTTCAGAAGGGTCCTGGGGTCCTCTAGAAGGGTCTGGGGGCTTTTAGAAGGGTCCTGGGTGGCTCTAGAAGGGTCTGGGTGCTTTTAGAAGGGTCCTGGGGTGCTCTAGAATGGTCTGGGGGCTTTTAGAAGGGTCCTGGGAGGCTCTAGAAGGGTCTGGGGGCTTTTAGAAAGGTCCTGGGTGGCTCTGGAAGGGTCTGGGACCTTTCAGAAGGGTCCTGGGAGGCTCTAGAAGGGACGGGGTTACTTAAGAGGGGCAATGGGTGCCTCTTGAATTGTCTGGGGGCATTTAGAAGGGTCCTGGGGTGCTCTAAAAGGGTCTAGGGGCTTTTAGAAGGGTCCTGGGGGGCTCTAGAAGGGTCTAGGGTCTTTTTGAAGGGTCCTGGGATGCTCTAGAAGAGTCTGGGGGCTTGTAGAAGGGTCCTGGGTGGATCTAGAAGGGTCTGGGGGCTTTTAGAAGGGTCCGGGGGGGCTCTAGATGGGTCTGGGGGCTTTTAGAAGTGTCCTGGTGTGCTCTACAAGGGTCTGGGGAATTTTAGAAGGGTCCTCGGATGCTCTAGAAGGGTCTGGGTGCTTTTAGAAGGGTCCTGGGGGCCTCTAGAAGTGTCTGGGGGCTTTTACAAGGGTCCGGGTCGGCTCTAGAAGGGTCTGGGGACTTTTAGAAGGGTCCTGGTGGCCTCTAGACAAGTCTTGGGGCTATTAGAAGGGTCCTGGGGGGCTGTAGAAGGGTCTGGGGGCTTGTAGAAGGGTCCTGGGGAGGGCTAGAAGGGTCTGGGGTCTTTTAGAAGGGTCCTGGGTGGCTCTAGGAGGTTCTGGTGGCTTTCAGAATGGTCCTGGGGGTCTCTAGAAGGGTCTGGGTGCTTTTCGAAGGGTCCTGGGGGGCTCTAGAATGGTCTGGGTGCTTTTAGAAGGGTCCTGTGGGCCTCTAGAAGGTTCTGGGAGCTTTCAGAAGGGTCCTGGGGGCCTCTAGAAGGGTCTAGGGTCTTTTAGAAGGGTCCTGGTGGGCTCTAGAAGGGTCTGGGGGCTTTTAGAAGCGTCCTGGGGTGCTCTAGAAGGGTCTGGGGGCTTTTAGAAGGGTCCTGGGATGCTCTAGAAGGGACGGGGCTGCTTAAGAGGGGCCCTGGGGCCTCTAGAAGGGTCTGGGGGCTTTTAGAAGGGTCCTGGGGGGCTCTAGAAGGGTCTGGAAGTTTTTAGAAGGGTCCTGGTGGGGCTCTAGAAGGGTCTGGGGGCCTTTAGAAGTGTCGTGGTGTGATCTAGAATGGTCTGGGAGCTTTTAGAAGGGTCCTGGGGGGCTCTAGAAGGGTCTGGGGGCTTTTAGAAGGGTCCTGGGATCCTCTAGAAGGGTCTCGGGGCTTTTAGAAGGATCCGGTGAGGGTCTAGAAGGTCTGGGGGCTTTTGGAAGGTCCTTGGGGGCTCTAGAATGGTCTGGGTCCTTTGTACTTAGCTGGCAGGGGAGACACCCTGATCAAGCAGGTGCTTTTCCCAGGCCAGGCTCATCCTTTGCACTCCGGGTGTGCTGAGCCCTGCGAATTCCCCAAATGTGAAAATTAAAATTTTCACCCTTCTAAAAGACCCCAAACCCTTCCGGAGCCCCTTAGGAACATTTTTAGAGACCCTAGACCCTCCTAGATCCTTCAAGGACTCTTCTAAAAGCCCCCAGATACTTCTAGGGGTTAGAGGCAGGGTTAGGGTTAGGGTTAGGGTTAGAGTTAGGGTTAGGGTTAGGGTTAGGGTTAGGGTTAGGGTTAGGTTAGGGTTAGGGTTAGGGTTAGGGTTAGGGTTAGAGTTAGAGTTAGGGTTAGGGTTAGGGTTAGGGTTAGGGTTAGAGTTAGGGTTAGGGTTAGGGTTAGGGTTAGGGTTAGGGTTAGGGTTAGAGTTAGAGTTAGGGTTAGGGTTAGGGTTAGAGTTAGGGTTAGTGTTAGGGTTAGGTTTAGGGTTAGGGTTAGGGTTAGAGTTAGGGTTAGGGTTAGGGTTAGGGTTAGGGTTAGGGTTAGGGTTAGGGTTAGGGTTAGGGTTAGAGTTAGAGTTAGGGTTAGGGTTAGGGTTAGAGTTAGGGTTAGAGTTAGGGTTAGGTTTAGGGTTAGGGTTAGGGTTAGAGTTAGGGTTAGGGTTAGGGTTAGGGTTAGGTTTAGGGTTAGGGTTAGAGTTAGGGTTAGGTTTAGGGTTAGGGTTAGGGATAGGGTTAGGAACCTTTTTTAGCCCTACATGACCCATCTAAAAGCACTCAGACCATTCAACATCCCCTCAGGACCCTCCTAACTGTCCCCAGATCCTTCTAGAGCCCACCAGGACACTTCTAAAAGACCCAGACCCTTCTAGAGCCCCCCAAGACCATTCTAAAAGCCCCCAGACCCTTCTAGAGCCCCCCAGGACCCTTCTAATAGCCCCCAGAGCCTTCTAGATGCCCCCAGGACGCTTCTAAAAGCCCTAACACCCTTCTAGAGCCCCCCAGGACCCTTCTAAAAGCCTCCAGACACTTCTAGAGCTCCCCAGGACCCTTCTAAATGCACCCAGACATTTCTAGCGCCCCCCAGGACCCTTCAAAAAGCCCCCAGACCCATCTAGAGCTCCCCAGGACCCTTCTAAAAGCCCCCAGACCCTTCTAGAGCCCCCCTGTACCCTTCTAAAAGCACCCAGACCCTTCGAGAGCCCCACAGGACCCTTCTAAAAGCCACCAGACCCTTCTAGACCCTCCCCGAATCATTCTAAAAGCACTCAGACCCTTCTAGAGACACGCAGGACCCTTCTAAAAGACCCCTGACCCTTTAAGAGCCCCCTATGACCCATCTAAAAGCACCCAGACCCTTCTAGAGGCCCCCAGGACCCTTCTAAAAGCCCCCAGACCCTTCTAGAGGACCCCAGTGCCCCTCTAATGTTACCCAGACCCTTCTAGAGCCCCCAAGGACCCTTCTAAAAGCCCCCAGAGCCTTCTAGACCCTCCCTGGATCCTTCTAATAGAACCCAGACCCTTCTAGAGCCCCCCAGGACCCTTCTACAAGACCTCCGAACCCTTCTAGAGCCTCTACGGACCATTCTAAAAGCCCCCGGACCCTTCTAGAGCCCCCCAGGACCCATCTAAAAGCCCCCAGACCCTTCTACAGCCACACAGGCCCTTCTGAAAGCACCCAGACCCTTCTAGAGCCCCCCAGGACCCTTCTAAAAGAACCCAGACCCTTCTACACCCTCCCCGGATCATTCTAAAAGCACCCAGACCCTTCTACAGCCTCCCAGGACCCTTCTAAAATCCTTCAGACCATTCTAGAAGCCCCCAGGACCCTTCTGAAAGCCCCCAGAGCCATCTAGATGCCCCCAGGACCCTTCTAAAAGCACTCACACTCTTCTAAAACCACCCAGGACTCTTCTAAAAGCCCCCAGAGCATTCTAGAGCCCCGCAGGACCATTCTAAAAGCCCCCAGACCCTTCTAAAGACCCCCAGGACCCTTCAAAAAGCACCCAGACCCTTCTAGAGCCTCCCAGGACCCTTCTAAAAGAACCCAGACGCTTCTAGATCACCACAGGACTCTTCTAAAAGCCCCCAGACCCTTCTAGACCCTCCCCGAATCCTTCTAAAACACCCAGACCCTTCTAGAGCCTCCCAGGACCCTTCTAATATCCCGCAGACATTTCTAGAGGCCCCCAGGACCCTTCTAAGAGCACCCAGACCATTCTAGATCCCCCCAGGACCCTTCTAAAAGCCAACAGACCCTTCTAGAGACCCGCAGGACCCTTCTAAAAGCCCCCAGACACTTCTAGAGCTCTCCAGGACCCTTCTAAAATCCCCCAGACCCTTCTAGAGGCCACCAGGGCTTCTCTAATGGTCCCCAGACCCTTCTAGAGCCCCCAAGGACCCTTCTAAAAGGCCCCAGAGCCTTCTAGACCCTCCCCGGATCCTTCTAATAGACCCCAGACCCTTCTAGAGCCACGCAGGACCCTTCTAAAAGCACCCAGACCTTTCTAGAGGCCCCCTGGACCCTTCAAAAAGCCCCCAGACCCTTCTAGAGCCTCCCAGGGCCATTCTAAAAGCACCCAGACCCTTCTAGATCCTCCCAGGACCGTTCTAAAAGCACCCAGACCCTTCTAGAGCCCCCCAGGACCTTTCTAAATGCCCCCAGACCCTTCTAGAGCCCCACAGGACCCTTCTAAAAGTACCCATACCCTTCTAGAGACCCTACAGGACCCTTCTAGAAGCCCTCAGACCTTTCCAGAGTCTCCCAGGACCCTTCTAAAAGCACGCAGACCATTCTAGAGCCCCCCAGGACACTTCTAAAAGCACCCAGACCCTTCTAGAGCCCCTTAGGACCCTTCTCAAAGACCCCAGACCCTTCTAGATTCCTCCAGGACCCTTCTAAAAGCACCCAGACCCTTCTAGAGACCCGCAGGACCCTTCTAAAAGCACCCAGACCTTTCTATATTCCCCCAGGACCCTTCTAAAAGACCCCAGACCCTTCTAGAGCTCCCCAGGACCCTTCTAAAACCCCCCAGACCCTTCTAGAGGCCGCCAGGGCTCCTCTAATGGTCCCCAGACCCTTCTAGAGCCCCCAAGGACCCTTCTAAAAGCCCCCAGAGCCTTCTAGACCCTCCCCGGATCCTTCTAATAGCACCCAGACCCTTCTAGAGCCCCCCAGGACCCTTCTAAAAGGCCCCAGACCCTTCTAGAGCCTCCACGGACACTTCTAAAAGCAACCAGACCCTTCTAGAGCCTCCCAGGACCCTTTTAAAATCCCTCAGACACTTCTAGAGGCCCCCAGGACCCTTCTAAAATACCCCAGAGCCTTCAAGATGCCCCCAGGACAATTCTAAAAGAACTCACACCCTTCTAGAGCCCCCCAGGAACCTTCTAAAAGCCCCCAGACCCTTCTAGAGACCCGCAGGACCATTCTAATAGCACTCAGACCCTTCTAGAGTCTACCAAGACCATTCTAAAAGCACCCAGACATTTCTAGAGCTCCCCAGGACCATTCTAAACACCCCCAGACCCTTCCAGAGCCCCGAGGACGCTTCTAAATGCCCCCAGACCCATCTAGAGCAACCCAGGACTCTTCTAAAAGCCTCCAGTCCCTTCTAGAGGCCCCCAGGACCCTTCTGAATGCCCCCAGACCCTTCTAGAGGCCCCCAGGACTCTTCTAAAAGACCCCAGACCATTCCAGAGGCCCTCAGGACCCTTCTGAAAGCGCCCAGACCCTTCTAGAGCAACCCAGGACCCTTCTAAATGCACCCAGACACTTTTAGCGCCACCCAGGACCCTTCTAAAAGCCCCCAGACCCTTCTAGCGCTCCCCAGGACCCTTCTAAAAGCACCCAGACCCTTCTAGAGCCCCCCAGGACACTTCTAACCGCCCCCAGACCATTCTAGACCCAAACCGAATCCTTCTAAAAGCGCCCAGACCATTCTAGAACCTCCCAGGACCCTTCTAAAAGGCCGCAGACACTTCTAGAGGCCCCCAGGACCCTTCTAAAAGCCCCCAGAGCCTTCTAGATGACCCCAGGACCCTTCTAAAAGCCCTCACACCCTTTAGAGCCCCCCAGGACCCTTCTAAAAGACCCAGACACTTCTAGAGCCACCCAGGACCCTTCTAAAAGCCCCCAGACCCTTCTAGAGACCCGCAGGACCCTTTTATAATGCCCCCCGACCCTTCTAGAGTCTACCAGGACCCTTCAAAAAGCCCCCAGACCCTTCTAGAGCTGCCCAGGACCCTTCTAAACTCCCCGAGACCCTTCTAGAGGCCCCCAGGGCTCCTCTAATGGTCCCCAGACCATTCTAGAGCCCCCAAGGACCCTTCTAAAAGCCTCCAGACCCTTCTAGAGACACGCAGGACCCTTCTAAAAGACCCCAGACCATTCTAGAGCCTTCCAGGACCCTTCTAAAAGCCCCCAGACAATTCTAGAGCTCCCCAGGACCCTTCTAAAATCTCCCAGACCCTTCTAGAGGACCCCAGTGCCCCTCTAATGGTCCCCAGACCCTTATATAGCCCCCAAGGACCCTTCTAAAAGCTCCCAAACCTTTCTAGACCCTCCCAGGATCATTCTAATAGCCCCCAGACCCTTCTAGAGCCCCCCAGGACCCTTCTAAAAGCCCCCAGACCCTTCTAGAGCCTCCACGGACCCTTCTGAAAGCCCCCGGACCCTTCCAGAGCCCCCCAGGACCCATCTAAAGCCCCCAGACCCTTCTACTGCCCCACAGGACCATTCTAAAAGCCCCCAGACCCTTCTAGAGCCACCCAGGACCCTTCTAAAAGCACCTAGACCCTTCTAGAGGCCCCCTGGACCCTTCAAAAAGCCCCCAGACCCTTCTAGAGCCTCCCAGGACCATTCTAAAAGCACCCAGACACTTCTAGAGCCTCCCAGGACCCTTCTGAAAGCACCCAGACCCTTCTAGAGCCCCCCCAGGACCATTCTAAAAGCCCCCAGACCCTTCTAGAGCCTCGCACGACCCTTCTAAAAGCCCCCAGACCCTTCTAGAGACCCTACAGGACCCTTCTAAAAGCCCTCAGACCCTTCTAGCGTCTCCCAGGACCCTTCTAAAAGCTCCCAGACCCTTCTAGAGCACCCCAGGACCCTTCTAAAAACACCCAGACCCTTCTAGAGCCCCCTAGGACCCTTCTCAAAGACCCCAGAGCCTTCTAGAGTCCTCCAGGGCCCTTCTAAAAGCCCCCAGACCCTTCTAGAGACACGCAGGACCCTTCTAAAAGCCCCCAGACCCTTCTAGATTCCCCCAGGACCCTTGTAAAAGCCCCCAGACCCTTCTAGAGCTCCTCAGGACCCTTCTAAAATCCCCCAGACCCTTCTAGAGGACACCAGGGCTCCTCTAATGGTCCCCAGACCCTTCTAGAGCCACCAATAACCCTTCTAAATGCCCACAGAGCCTTCTAGACCCTCCCCGGATCCTTCTAATAGACCCCAGACCCTTCTAGAGCCCCCCAGGACCCTTCTAAAAGCACCCAGACCCTTCTAGAGCCTCCACGGACCATTCTAAAAGCCCCCGGACCCTTCTAGAGCCCCCCAGGACCAATCTAAAAGCCCCCAGACCCTTCTACAGCCCCACAGGACCCTTCTAAAAGCACCCAGACCCTTCTAGAGCCACCCAGGACCTTTCTGAAAGCACCCAGACCCTTCTAGAGGCCCCCAGGACCCTTCTGAAAGCACCCAGACCCTTCTAGAGCTCCCAAGGACCCTTCTAAAAGCCGCCAGACACTTCTAGAGCCTCCCCGGATCCTTCTAAAATCCTCCAGACATTTGTAGAGCCCCCCAGGACCCTTCTAAAAGCACCCAGACACTTCTAGACCATCCCCGGATCCTTCTAAAACCACCCAGACCCATCTGGATCCTCCCAGGACCTTTCTAAAAGCCCCCAGACCATTCTAGATGACCCAGGACCCTTCTAAAAGCCCCCAGATCCATCTAGAGCCCCCCAGGACACTTCTGAAAGCCCCCAGACCCTTCTAGAAGCCCCCAGGACCCTTTTAAATTCCCTCACACCCTTCTAGAGCCCCCCAGGACCATTCTAAAAGAACCCAGACCCTTCTAGAGACCCGAAGGACCCTTCTAAAAGCACTCAGACCCTTCTAGAGTCTCCCAGGACCCTTCTAAAAGCACCCAGACCCTTCTAGAGCTCCCCAGGACCTATCTAAACTACCCCAGACCCTTCTAGAGCCCCCCAGGACCATTCTAAATGTCCCCAGACCCATCTAGAGCAACCCAGGACTCTTCTAAAAGCATCCAGACCCTTCTAGAGGCCCCCAGGACCCTTCTGAATGCCCCCAGACCCTTCTAGAGCCCCCCAGAACTCTTCTAAAAGCCTCCAGACCCTTCTAGAGGCCCCCAGGACCCTTCTGAAAGCCCCCAGACCCTTCTAGAGCTCCCCAGGACCCTTCTAAATGCACCCAGACACTTTTAGCGCCACCCAGGACCCTTCTAAAAGACCCCAGACCCTTCTAGAGCCCCACAGGACCCTTCTAAATGCCCCCAGACTCTTCTAGACCCTCCCCGAATCCTTCTAAAAGCACCCAGACCATTCCAGAGCCTCCCAGGACCCTTCTAAAATCCCTCAGACACTTCTAGAGGCCCACAGGACATTTCTAAAAGCCCCCAGAGCCTTCTAGATGCCCCCAGGACTATTCTAAAAGCCCTCACACCCTTCTAGAGCACCCCAGGACCCTTCTAAAAGCCCCCAGACCCTTCTAGAGCCCCCCAGGACCCTTCTAAAAGCCCCCAGACCCTTCTAGAGACCCGCAGGACCCTTCTAAATGCCCCCAGACCCTTCTAGAGTCTCCCAGGACCCTTCTAAAAGCCCCCAGACCCTTCTAGAGCTCCCCAGGACCCTTCTAAAATACCCCAGACCCCTCTAGAGGCCCCCAGGGCTCCTCTAGTGGTCTCCACACCCTTCTAGAGCCCCCAAGGACCCTTCTAAAAGACCCCAGACCCTTCTAGAGAAACGCAGGACTCTTCTAAAAGCCCCCAGACCCTTCTAGAGCCTCCCAGGACCTTTCTAAAAGCCCCCAGACCCTTCTATATCCACCTAGGACCATTCTAAAAGCACCCAGACCCTTGTAGAGGCCCCCAGGACCCTTTCAAAAGCACCCAGACCCTTCTAGAGCCCTCCAGGACCCTTCTAAATGCCCCCAGACCATTCTAGAGCCCCCCAGGACCCTTCTAAAAGCATCCAGACTATTCTAGAGGACCGCAGGACCCTTCTAAAATCCCCCAGACCCTACTAGAGCCCCCCAGGACTCTTCTAAAAGACCCCAGACCATTCTAGAGCCCCCCACGACCATTCTCAAAGACTCCAGACCCTTCTAGAGCCCCCAGGACCCTTCTAAAAGCCCCCAGACCCTTCTAGATCCTCCCCGTATCTTTCTAAATGCCCCCAGACCCTTCTAGAGGACCCCAGGACCCTTCTAAAAGCCGCCAGACCCTTCAAGAGCCTCCCCGGATCATTCTAAAAGCCCATAGACGCTTCTAGATGCCCCCAGGACCATTCTAAAACCCTCCAGACATTTGTAGAGCCTCCCAGGACCCTTCTAAACGCCCCAGACCCTTCTAGAACCTCCCCGGATCCTTCTAAAATTACCCAGACCCATCTGGATCCTCCCAGGACCCATCTAAAAGACCACAGACCCTTCTAGAGGCCCCAAGAACCCTTCTAATAGCCCCCCAGACCCTTCTAGAGCCCCTCAGGACCCTTCTGAAAGCCCCGAGACCCTTCTAGAGCACCCCAGGACCCTTCTAAATGCCCCCAGACCTTTCTAGAGGCCCCCAGGATCCTTCTAAAATCCCCCAGACCCTTCTAGAGCCCCCCAGGACCCTTCTAAATGCCCCCAGACCCTTCTAGAGCCCCCCAGGACCTTCTAAAAGCCTCCAGACCCTTCTAGAGGCCCGCAGGACCCTTCTGAAAGCCCCCAGACCCTTCTAGATCCGCCCAGGACCATTCTATAAGCCCCCAGACCATTCTAGAGCCCCCCATAACTCCTCCTAAAGCCCCCAGACCCTTCTAGAGGAGCCCAGGGCCCCTCTAAAAGCACCCAGACCCTTCTTGAGCTCCCCAGGACCCTTCTAAAATCCCTCAGACCCTTCTAGAGCCCCCCAGGACCCTTCTAAAATACCCCAGACCCTTCTAGAACCCCCCAGGACCCTTCTAAAACACCCCAGACCGTTCTAGACCCTCCCCGGATCCTTCTAAAAGCCCCCACACCCTTCTAGAGCCACCCAGGACCCTTCTAAAAGCCTCCAGACCCTTCTAGAGACCCTACAGGACCCTTCTAAAAGCCCCCAGACCCTTCTAGAGCCCCCCAGGACCCTTCTAAATGCCCCCAGACCAATCTAGAGCCCCCCAGGACTCTTCTAAAAGCATCCAGTCCCTTCTAGAGGCCACCAGGACCGTTCTGAATGCTCCCAGACCATTCTAGAGCCCATCAGGACCATTCTAAAAGCCTCCAGACCCTTCTACATGCCCCCAGGACCCTTCTGAAAGCCCCCAGACCCTTCTAGAGCTCCCCAGGACCCTTCCAAATACACCCAAACACATCTAGCGACCCCCAGGAAACTTCTGAAAGCCCCAGACCCTTCTAGAGCTCCCCAGGACTCTTCTAAAAAGCCCCAGACCCTTCTAGAGGACCCCTGGACCCTTCTGAAAGACCCCAGACCCTTCTAGAGCTCCACAGGACCCTTCTAAAAGCCCCAGACCCTTCTAGACCCTCCCCGGATCCTTCTAAAAGCACCTAGACCCTTCTAGAGCCTCCCCGGACCCTTCTAAAAGGCCGCAGACAATTCTAGAGGCCCCCAGGACCCTTCTAAAAGCACCCAGAGACTTATAGACGCCCCCAGGACCATTCTAAATGCCCTCACACCCTTCTAGAGCCCACCAGGACCCTTCTAAAAGACGCCAGACCCTTCTAGAACACCCCAGGACCCTTCTAAAAGCCCCCAGACCCTTCTAGAGCCTCCCCGGACCCTTCTAAAAGGCCGCAGACAATTCTAGAGGCCCCCAGGACCCTTCTAAAAGCACCCAGAGACTTATAGACGCCCCCAGGACCATTCTAAATGCCCTCACACCCTTCTAGAGCCCACCAGGACCCTTCTAAAAGACGCCAGACCCTTCTAGAACCCCCCAGGACCCTTCTAAAAGCCCCCAGACGCTTCTAGAGAGCCGCAGGACCCTTCTAAATGCACCCAGACCCTTCTAGAATCTCCCAGGACCCTTCTAAAAGCCCCCAGACCCTTCTAGAGCTCCCCAGGACCATTCTAAAATACCCCAGACCATTCTAGATGTCCCCAGGGCCCATCTAGTGGTCCCCAGACCCTTCTAGAGCCCCCAAGGACCATTCTAAAAGACCCCAGACCCTTCAAGAGCTCCCCAGAACCCTTCTAAAATCCCCCAGACCCTTCTAGAGGCCCCTAGGGCCCCTCTAATTATACTCAGACCCTTCTAGAGCACCCAAGGACCCTTCTAAAAGCCCCCAGACCCTTGTAGAGACCCGCAGGACCCTTCTAAAAGAACCCAGACCCTTGTAGACCATCCCTGGATCCTTCTAATAGCCCCCAGACCCGTCTAGAGCCCCCCAGGACCCTTCTAAAAGTCCCCAGACCCTTCTAGACCCTCCCCGGATCATTCTAAAAGCACCCAGACCCTTCTAGAGCCTCCCAGGACCCTTATAAAATCACTCAGACCCTTCTAGAGCCCCCCAGGACCCTTATAAAAGCCCCCAGAGACTTCTAGATGCCCCCAGGACCATTCTAAAAGCCCTCACACCCTTCTAGAGCCCACCAGGACCCTTCTAAAAGCCGCCAGACCCTTCTAGAGCCCCCCAGGTCCCTTCTAAAAGCTCCCAGACCCTTCTAGAGCCCCCCAGGACACTTCTAACCGCCCCCAGACCATTCTAGACCCAAACCGAATCCTTCTAAAAGCGCCCAGACCATTCTAGAACCTCCCAGGACCCTTCTAAAAGGCCGCAGACACTTCTAGAGGCCCCCAGGACCCTTCTAAAAGCTCCCAGAGCCTTCTAGATGACCCCAGGACCCTTCTAAAAGCCCTCACACCCTTTAGAGCCCCCCAGGACCCTTCTAAAAGACCCCAGACACTTCTAGAGCCACCCAGGACCCTTCTAAAAGCCCCCAGACCCTTCTAGAGACCCGCAGGACCCTTTTAAATGCCCCCAGACCCTTCTAGAGTATACCAGGACCCTTCAAAAAGCCCCCAGACCCTTCTAGAGCTGCCCAGGACCCTTCTAAACTCCCCGAGACCCTTCTAGAGGCCCCCAGGGCTCCTCTAATGGTCCCCAGACCATTCTAGAGCCCCCAAGGACCCTTCTAAAAGCCTCCAGACCCTTCTAGAGACACGCAGGACCCTTCTAAAAGACCCCAGACCATTCTAGAGCCTTCCAAGACCCTTCTAAAAGCCCCCAGACAATTCTAGAGCTCCCCAGGACCCTTCTAAAATCTCCCAGACCCTTCTAGAGGACCCCAGTGCCCCTCTAATGGTCCCCAGACCCTTATATAGCCCCCAAGGACCCTTCTAAAAGCTCCCAGACCCTTCTAGACCCTCCCAGGATCATTCTAATAGCCCCCAGACCCTTCTAGAGCCCCCCAGGACCCTTCTAAAAGCCCCCAGACCCTTCTAGAGCCTCCACGGACCCTTCTGAAAGCCCCCGGACCCTTCCAGAGCCCCCCAGGACCCATCTAAAGCCCCCAGACCCTTCTACTGCCCCACAGGACCATTCTAAAAGCCCCCAGACCCTTCTAGAGCCACCCAGGACCCTTCTAAAAGCACCTAGACCCTTCTAGAGGCCCCCAGGACCCTTCTAAAAGCCCCCAGAGCTTTCTAGAGGCCCCCTGGACCCTTCAAAAAGCCCCCAGACCCTTCTAGAGCCTCCCAGGACCATTCTAAAAGCACCCAGACACTTCTAGAGCCTCCCAGGACCCTTCTAAAAGCACCCAGACCCTTCTAGAGCCCCCCCAGGACCATTCTAAAAGCCCCCAGACCCTTCTAGAGCCTCGCACGACCCTTCTAAAAGCCCCCAGACCCTTCAAGAGACCCTACAGGACCCTTGTAAAAGCCCCCAGACCCTTCTAGAGCTCCTCAGGACCCTTCTAAAAGCTCCCAGACTCTTCTAGAGCACCCCAGGACCCTTCTAAAAACACCCAGACCCTTCTAGAGCCCCCTAGGACCCTTCTCAAAGACCCCAGAGCCTTCTAGAGTCCTCCAGGGCCCTTCTAAAAGCCCCCAGACCCTTCTAGAGACACGCAGGACCCTTCTAAAAGCCCCCAGACCCTTCTAGATTCCCCCAGGACCCTTGTAAAAGCCCCCAGACCCTTCTAGAGCTCCTCAGGACCCTTCTAAAATCCCCCAGACCCTTCTAGAGGACACCAGGGCTCCTCTAATGGTCCCCAGACCCTTCTAGAGCCACCAATAACCCTTCTAAATGCCCACAGAGCCTTCTAGACCCTCCCCGGATCCTTCTAATAGACCCCAGACCCTTCTAGAGCCCCCCAGGACCCTTCTAAAAGCACCCAGACCCTTCTAGAGCCTCCACGGACCATTCTAAAAGCCCCCGGACCCTTCTAGAGCCCCCCAGGACCAATCTAAAAGCCCCCAGACCCTTCTACAGCCCCACAGGACCCTTCTAAAAGCACCCAGACCCTTCTAGAGCCACCCAGGACCTTTCTGAAAGCACCCAGACCCTTCTAGAGGCCCCCAGGACCCTTCTGAAAGCACCCAGACCCTTCTAGAGCTCCCAAGGACCCTTCTAAAAGCCGCCAGACACTTCTAGAGCCTCCCCGGATCCTTCTAAAATCCTCCAGACATTTGTAGAGCCCCCCAGGACCCTTCTAAAAGCACCCAGACACTTCTAGACCATCCCCGGATCCTTCTAAAACCACCCAGACCCATCTGGATCCTCCCAGGACCTTTCTAAAAGCCCCCAGACCATTCTAGATGACCCAGGACCCTTCTAAAAGCCCCCAGATCCATCTAGAGCCCCCCAGGACACTTCTGAAAGCCCCCAGACCCTTCTAGAACCCCCCAGGACCCTTTTAAATTCCCTCACACCCTTCTAGAGCCCCCCAGGACTCTTCTAAAAGAACCCAGACCCTTCTAGAGACCCGAAGGACCCTTCTAAAAGCACTCAGACCCTTCTAGAGTCTCCCAGGACCCTTCTAAAAGCACCCAGACCCTTCTAGAGCTCCCCAGGACCTATCTAAACTACCCCAGACCCTTCTAGAGCCCCCCAGGACCATTCTAAATGTCCCCAGACCCATCTAGAGCCCCCCAGGACTCTTCTAAAAGCATCCAGACCCTTCTAGAGGCCCCCAGGACCCTTCTGAATGCCCCCAGACCCTTCTAGAGCCCCCCAGAACTCTTCTAAAAGCCTCCAGACCCTTCAAGAGGCCCCCAGGACCCTTCTGAAAGCCCCCAGACCCTTCTAGAGCTCCCCAGGACGCTTCTAAATGCACCCACACTTTTAGCGCCACCCAGGACCCTTCTAAAAGACCCCAGACCCTTCTAGAGCTCCCCAGGACCCTTCTAAAAGCACCCAGACCCTTCTAGAGCCCCCCAGGACCCTTCTAAAAGCACCCAGACCCTTCTAGAGCCCCACAGGACCCTTCTAAATGCACCCAGACTCTTCTAGACCCTCCCCGAATCCTTCTAAAAGCACCCAGACCATTCCAGAGCCTCCCAGGACCCTTCTAAAATCCCTCAGACACTTCTAGAGGCCCACAGGACACTTCTAAAAGCCCCCAGAGCCTTCTAGATGCCCCCAGGACTATTCTAAAAGCCCTCACACCCTTCTAGAGCACCCCAGGACCCTTCTAAAAGCCCCCAGACCCTTCTAGAGACCCCCAGGACCCTTCTAAAAGCCCCCAGACCCTTCTAGAGACCCGCAGGACCCTTCTAAATGCCCCCAGACCCTTCTAGAGTCTCCCAGGACCCTTCTAAAAGCCCCCAGACCCTTCTAGAGCTCCCCAGGACCCTTCTAAAATACCCCAGACCCCTCTAGAGGCCCCCAGGGCTCCTCTAGTGGTCCCCACACCCTTCTAGAGCCCCCAAGGACCCTTCTAAAAGCCCCCAGACCCTTCTAGAGAAACGCAGGACTCTTCTAAAAGCCCCCAGACCCTTCTATATCCACCTAGGACCATTCTAAAAGCACCCAGACCCTTGTAGAGGCCCCCAGGACCCTTTTAAAAGCACCCAGACCCTTCTAGAGCTCCCCAGGACTTTTCTAAAAAGCCCCAGACCCTTCTAGAGCTCCCCAGGACCCTTCTGAAAGACCCCAGACCCTTCTAGAGCTCCACAGGACCCTTCTAAAAGCCCCAGACCCTTCTAGACCCTCCCCGGATCCTTCTAAAAGCACCTAGACCCTTCTAGAGCCTCCCCGGACCCTTCTAAAAGGCCGCAGACAATTCTAGAGGCCCCCAGGACCCTTCTAAAAGCACCCAGAGACTTATAGATGCCCCCAGGACCATTCTAAATGCCCTCACACCCTTCTAGAGCCCACCAGGACCCTTCTAAAAGACGCCAGACCCTTCTAGAACCCCCCAGGACCCTTCTAAAAGCCCCCAGACGCTTCTAGAGAGCCGCAGGACCCTTCTAAATGCACCCAGACCCTTCTAGAATCTCCCAGGACCCTTCTAAAAGCCCCCAGACCCTTCTAGAGCTCCCCAGGACCCTTCTAAAATACCCCAGACCATTCTAGATGTCCCCAGGGCCCATCTAGTGGTCCCCAGACCCTTCTAGAGCCCCCAAGGACCATTCTAAAAGCCCCCAGACCCTTCAAGAGCTCCCCAGAACCCTTCTAAAATCCCCCAGACCCTTCTAGAGGCCCCTAGGGCCCCTCTAATTATACTCAGACCCTTCTAGAGCCACCAAGGACCCTTCTAAAAGCCCCCAGACCCTTCTAGAGATCCTCAGGACCCTTCTAAAAGAACCCAGACCCTTGTAGACCATCCCTGGATCCTTCTAATAGCCCCCAGACCCGTCTAGAGCCCCCCAGGACCCTTCTAAAAGTCCCCAGACCCTTCTAGACCCTCCCCGGATCATTCTAAAAGCACCCAGACCCTTCTAGAGCCTCCCAGGACCCTTATAAAATCACTCAGACCCTTCTAGAGCCCCCCAGGACCCTTATAAAAGCCCCCAGAGACTTCTAGATGCCCCCAGGACCATTCTAAAAGCCCTCCACCCTTCTAGAGCCCACCAGGACCCTTCTAAAAGCCGCCAGACCCTTCTAGAGCCCCCCAGGTCCCTTCTAAAAGCTATCAGACCCTTATAGAGTCTCCCAGGAACCTTCTAAAAGCCCCCAGACCATTCTAGAGCTCCCCAGAACCCTTCTAAAATCCCCCAGACCCTTCTAGAGGCCCCTAGGGCCCCTCTAATGGTCCCCAGACCCTTCTAGAGCCCCCAAGGACCCTTCTAAAAGCCCCCAGACCCTTCTAGAGACCCGCAGGACCCTTCTAAAAGAACCCAGACCCTTGTAGACCATCCCTGGATCCTTCTAATAGCCCCCAGACGCTTCTAGAGCCCCCCCGGACCCTTCTAAAAGTCCCCAGACCCTTCTAGACCCTCCCCGGATCCTTCTAAAAGCACCCAGACCCTTCTAGAGCCTCCCAGGACCCTTATAAAATCCCTCAGACCCTTCTAGAGCCCCCCAGGACCCTTATAAAAGCACCCAGAGATTTCTAGATGCCGCCAGGACCATTCTAAAAGCCCTCACACCCTTCTAGAGCCCACCAGGACACTTCTAAAAGCCGCCAGACCCTTCTAGAGCCCCCCAGGACCCTTCTAAAAGCTCCCAGACCCTCCTAGAGACCCGCAGGACCCATCTAAATGCCCCCAGACACTTCTAGAGTCTCCCAGGACACTTCTAAAAGCCCCCAGACCCTTCTAGAGCTCCCCAGGACCCTTCTAAAATACCCCAGACCCTTCTAGAGGCCTCCAGGGCCCCTCTAGTGGTCCCCAGACCCTTCTAGAGCCCCAAGGACCCTTCTAAAAGCCCCCAGACCCTTCTAGAGACCCGCAGGACCCTTCTAAATGCCCAAAGAACTTTCTAGAGGCCCCCAGGATCCTTCTAACATCCCCCAGACCCTTCTAGAGCCCCCCAGGACTCTTCTAAAAGCCCCCAGACCCTTCTAGAGAAGTCCAGGGCCCATCTAAAAGCACCCAGACCATTCTAGAGCTCCCCAGGACCCTTCTAAAATCCCTCAGACCCTTCTAGAGCCTCCCAGGATCCTTCTAAAATCCCTCAGACCCTTCTAGAACCCCCCAAGACATTTCTAAAACCACCCAGACCGTTCTAGACCCTCCCCGGATCCTTCTAAAAGCACCCAGACCCTTCTAGAACCTGCCAGGACCCTTCTAAAATCCATCAGACCCTTCTAGAACCTGCCAGGACCCTTCTAAAATCCATCAGACCCTTCTAGAGCCTCCCCGGATCCTTCTAAAAGCCCCCAGACCCTTCTAGATCCACCCAGGACCCTTCTAAATGCCCCCAGACCCTTCTAGAGCGCTCCAGGACCCTTCTAAAAGCCTCCAGACCCTTCTACATGCCCCCAAGACCCTTCTGAAAGCCCCCAGACCCTTATAGAACTCCCCAAGACACTTCCAAATACACCCAGACACTTCTAGCTACCCCCAGGATCATTCTGAAAGCCCCAGACCCTTCTAGAGCTCCCCAGGACTCTTCTATAAGGCCCCAGACCCTTCTAGAGCCCCCCAGGACCCTTCTAAAAGCCCCAGACCCTTCTAGACCCTAACCGGATCCTTCTAAAAGCATCCAGACCCTTCTAGAGCCTCCCCGGACCCTTCTACAACTCCTCAGACACTTCTAGAGGCCCCCAGGACCCTTCTAAAAGCCCCCAGAGACTTCTAGATGCACCCAGGACCATTCTAAAAGCCCTCACACCCTTCTAGAGACACGCAGGACCCTTCTAAATGCCCCCAGACCCTTCTAGAGTCTCCCAGGACCCTTCTAAAAGCACCCAGACCCTTCTAGATCTCCCCAGGACCCTTCTAAAATACCCCAGACCTTTCTAGAGGCACCCAGGGCCCCTCTAGTGGTCCCCAGACCCTTCTAGAGCCCCCAAGGACCATTCTAAAAGATCCCAGACCCTTCTAGAGACACGCAGGACCCTTCTAAAAGAACCCAGACCCTTGTTAGACCATCCCAGGACCTTTCTAATATCCCCCAGACCCTTCTAGAGCCCCCCAGGACCCTTCTAAAAGCCTCCAGACCCTTCTAGACCCTCCCTGGATCCTTCTAAATGCACCCAGACCCTTCTAGAGCCCCCCAGGACCCTTATAAAAGCCCCCAGAGCCTTCTAGATGCCCCCAGGACCCTTCTAAAAGCCCCCACACCATTCGAGAGCCACACCGGAACCTTCTAATAGCCCCCAGACCCTTCTAGAAGCCCCAGGACTCTTCTAAAAGCCGCCAGACCCTTCTAGAGGCCCCCAGGACTCTTCTAAAAGCCCCCAGGCCCTTCTAGAGGCCCCCTGGACCCTTCTAAAAGCCTCCAGACATTTGTAGAGCCCCCCAGGACCCTTCTAAAAGCACCCAGACCGTTCTAGACCCTCTCCGGATCCTTCTAAAAGCACCCAGACCCATCTGGATCCTCCCAGGACAATTCTAAAAGACTCCAGACCCTTCTAGATGCGCCCAGGACCCTTCTATAAGCCCCCAGACCCTTCTAGAGCCCCCCAGGACCCTTCTGAAAACCCCCAGACCCTTCTAGAACCCCCCAGAACCCTTCTAAAAGACTCCAGACCCTTCTACAGCCCCCCAGGACCCTTCTAAAATCCCCCAGACCCTTCTAGAGCCCCTTAGGACCCTTCTAAAAGCACCCAGACCCTTCTAGAGCCCCCTAGGCCCCTTCTAAAAGCTCCCTGACCCTTCTAGAGCCCCACAGGACCATTCTAAAAGCCCCCAGACCCTTCTAGACCCTCCCTGGATCATTCTAAAAGCACCCAGACCCTTCTAGAGCCTCCCAGGACCCTTCTAAAATCCCTCAGACAATTCTAGAGGCCCCCAGGACCCTTCTAAAAGCCCCCAGAGCCTTCTAGATGCCCCCAGGAACCTTCTAAAAGCCCTCACACCTTTCTAGATCCCATCAGGACTATCCTAAACCCCCCCCGACCCTTCTAAAGCCCCCGAGGACACTTCTAAAAGCACCTAGACCCTTCTAGAGACCCGCAGGACCCATCTAAAAGACCCCAGACCCTTCTATAGTCTCCCAGGACCCTTCTAAAAGCCCCAAGACCCTTCTAGAGCTCTCCAGGACCCTTCTAATATCCCCCAGACCCTTCTAGATGCCTCCAAGGCCCCTCTAATGATACTCAGACCCTTCTAGAGCCCCCAAGGACCCTTCTAACAGGACCCAGACCCTTCTAGAGACAAGCAGGACAATTCTAAAAGCCCCCAGACCCTTCTAGAGCCTCCCGGGACCCTTCTAAAAGACCCCAGACCCTTCTAGAGCTCCCCAGGACCCTTCTAAAAGCACCCAGACCCTTCTAGAGCCCCCCAGGACCCTATAAAAGCCCCCAGACCCTTCTTGAGGCACCCAGGACCCTTCCAAAAGACCCCAGACCCTTCTAGAGCCACCCAAAGACCCTTCTCAAAGAACCCAGACCCTTCGAGATCCCGCCAGGACACTTCTATAAGCCCCCAGACCCTTCTAGAGGACCCCAAGGCCCCTCTTAAGGACCCCCGTCTCTCCTAGAAGGGTCTCGAGGCTTTTAGAAGGGCCCTGGGGGGCTCTAGAATGGTCTGGGGGCTTTTAGAAGGGTCCTGGGGTTCTCTAGAAGGGTCTGGGGGCTTTTGAAAGTATCCTGGTGGCCTCTAGAATGGTGTGGGATATATCAGAGGGGTCCGGGGGTGATCTGGACGGGTCTGGGGGCTTTTAGAAGGGTCCTGGGAGGCTCTATAAGGGTCTGGGGACTTTTAGAAGGGTCATGGGGGCCTCTAGAAGGGTCTGGAAGCTTTTAGAGGGGTCCTGCGAGGCTCTAGAAGGGTCTGGGGGCTTTTGGAGGGGTCCTGCGAGACTCTAGAAGGGTCAGGGTGCTTTTAGAATGATCCGGGGAGGGTCTAGAAGGGTCTGGGGGCCTTTAGAAGGGTCCTGGGGGTCTCTAGAAGGGTCTGATGGCTTTTAGAATGATCCGGGGAGGGTCTAGAATAGTCTGGGGGCATTTAGAATGGTCCTGGGGCTCTCTAGAAGGGTCTGGGTGCTTTTAGAAGGGTCCTGGGAGGCTCTAGAAGGGTTTGGGGGCTTTTAGAATGGTCCTGGGTGGCTCTAGAAGGTTCTGGTTGCTTTTAGAAGGGTCCTGGCTTATCTAGAAGGGTCTGGGGGCATTTAGAAGGGTCCTGGGTGTCTCTAGAAGGGTCTGGGTGCTTTTAGAAGGGTCCTGGGGGGCTCTAGAAGGGTCTGGGGGCTTTTAGAAGGGTCCTGGGGGGATCTAGAAGGTTCTGGAGGCTTTCAGAAGGGTTATGGGTGTCTCTAGAATGGTCTGGGGGGGATTAGAAGGGTCCTGGGGAGCTCTAGAAGGGTCTGGGGGCTTTTAGAAGGGTCCTGGGGAGCTGTAGAAGGGTCTGTAGGCTTTTAGAAGGGTCCTGGGGGGCTCTAGAAGTGTCTGGGGTCTTTTAGAATGGTCCTGGGGGCCTCTAGAATGGTCTGAGGGCTTTAGAATGGTCCTTGGAGGCTCTAGAATGGTCTGGGGTTTTTTAGAAGGATCCGGGGAGGGTCTAGAAGGGTCTGGAGGCTTTTAGAAGGGTCCTGGGGGCCTCTAGAAGGGTCTGGGGGCTTTTAGATGGGTCATAGGGGGCACTAGAAGTGTCAGGGAGCTTTTAGAAGGGTCCTGGGGGGCTCTAGAAGGGTCTGGGGGCTTTTAGAATGATCCGGGGACGGTCTAGAAGGGTCTGGGGGCTTTTAGAAGAGTCCTGGGGGTCTCTAGAAGGGTCTGGGGGCTTTTAGAAGGGTCCTGGGAGGCTCTAGAAAGGTCTGGGTGCTTTTATAAGGGACCGGGGAGCCTCTAGAAGGGTCTGGGTGCTTTTAGAAAGGTCCTGGGGGGCTCTAGAAGGGTCTAGAGGCTTTTAGACGAGTCCTGGGGGCCTCTAGATGGGTCTGGGGGCTTTTAGAAGGGTCCTGGGTGAATCTAGAATGGTCTGGGGGCTTGTAGAAGGGTCCTGGGTGGCTCTAGAAGGGTCTGGGGGCTTGTAGAATGGTCCTGGGGGGCTTTAGAAGGGTCTGGGGGCTTTTAATAGGGTCCTGGGGTCCTCTAGAAGGGTCTGGGGGCTTTTAGAAGGGTCCTTGGGGGCTCTAGAAGGGTCTGGGTGCATGTAGAATGGTCCTCGTAGGCTCTAGAAGGGTCTGGGGGCTTTTAGAAGGGTCCTGGTGTGCTCTAGAAGGGTCTGGGGGCTTTTAGAAGGGTCCTGGGTGGCTCTAGAAGGTTCTGGGGGCTTTTATAAGGGTCCTGGGGGTCTCTAGAAGAGTCTGGGGGCTTTTAGAAGGGTCCTGGGAGGCTCTAGAAGGGTCTGGGTGCATTTAGAAGGGTCCTGGGTGTCTCTAGAAGGGTCTGGGTGCTTTTAGAAGGGTCCTGGGGGGCTCTAGAAGGGTCTGGGGGCTTTCAGAAGGGTCCTGGGGGGATCTAGAAGGTTCTGGAGGCTTTCAGAAGGGTTATGGGTGTCTCTAGAATGGTCTGGGATGGTTTAGATGGGTCCTGGGGAGCTCTAGAAGGGTCTGGGGGCTTTTAGAAGGGTCCTGGGGAGCTCTAGAAGGGTCTGTAGGGTTTTAGAAGGGTCCTGGGGGGCTCTAGAAGTGTCTGGGATCTTTTAGAAGGGTCCTGGGGGCCTCTAGAAGGGTCTGAGGGCTTTAGAATGGTCCTGGGAGGATCTAGAATGGTCTGGGGTTTTTTAGAAGGATCCGGGGAGGGTCTAGAAGGGTCTGGGGGCTTTTAGAAGGGTCCTGGGTGTCTCTAGAAGGGTCTGGGGGCTTTTAGAAGGGTCCTGGTGGGCTCTAGAAGGGTCTGGGGGCTTTTAGAATGATCCGGGGACGGTCTAGAAGGGTCTGGGGGATTTTAGAAGAGTCCTGGGGGTCTCTAGAAGGGTCTGGGGGCTTTTAGAATGGTCCTGGGTAGCTCTAGAAGGGTCTGGGTGCTTTTATAAGCTACCGGGGAGCCTCTATAAGGGTCTGGGTGCTTTTAGAAAGGTCCTGGGGGGCTCTAGAAGGGTCTAGAGGCTTTTAGACGAGTCCTGGGGGCCTCTAGATGGGTCTGGGGGCTTTTAGAAGGGTCCTGGATGAATCTAGAATGGTCTGGGTGCTTGTAGAAGGCTCCTGGGGGGGCTCTAGAAGGGTCTGGGTGCTTGTAGAATGGTCCTGGGGGGCTTTAGAAGGGTCTGGGGGCTTTTAGAAGGTTCCTGGGGGCCTCTAGAAGGGTCTGGGTGCTTTTAGAAGGGTCCTTGGGGGCTCTAGAAGGGTCTGGGGGCTTGTAGAAAGGTCCTGGTAGGCTCTAGAAGGGTCTGGGGGCTTTTAGAAGTGTCCTGGGGTGCTCTAGAATGGTCTGGGTGCTTTTAGAAGCGTCCTGGGAGGCTCTAGAAGGGTCTGGGGGCTTTTAGAAGGGTCCTGGGTGGCTCTAGAAGGGTCTGTTGGCTTTTAGAAGGGTCCTGGGGGTCTCTAGAAGAGTCTGGGGGCTTTTAGAAGGGTCCTGGGAGGCTCTAGAAGGGTCTGGGGGCTTTTAGAATGGTCCTGGGATGCTCTAGAAGGGTCTGGGTGCTTTTAGAAGGGTCCTGGGTTGCTCTAGAAGGTTCTGGGTGCTTTCAGAAAGTTACAGGGGGCTTCTAGAAGAGTCTGGAGGCTTTTAGAAGGGTCCGGGGGCTATTAGACGGGTCCTGGGGTGCTCTAGACGGGACGGGGTGCCTTAAAAGGAGGCCTGGGGGGCTCTAGAAGTGTCTGGGGGCTTGTAGAAGGGTCCTGGGGTGCTCTAGAATGGTCTGGGGGCTTTTAGAATGCTCCTGGGTCTCTCTAGAAATGTCTGGGGTCTTTTAGAAGGATCCGGGGAGTGTCTAGAAGTGTCTGCGGCCTTTCAGAAGGGTCCTGGTGGGCTCTAGATGGGTCTGGGGGCTTTTAGAAGGGTCCTGGGGGGGTCTAGAATGGTCTGGGGGCTTTTAGAATGGTCCTGGGAGGCTCTAGAAGGTTCTGGGTGCTTTTAGAAGGGTCCGGGGGGCTCTAGAATGGTCTGGGAGCTTTTAGAAGGGTCCCGGGGTTCTCTAGAAGGGTCTGGGGGCATTTAGAAGTATCCTGGTGGCCTCTAGAAGGGTCTGGGATCTATTAGAGGGGTCCGGGGTGGGGTCTAGAAGGGTCTGGGGGCTTTTAGAAGGGTCCTGGGAGGCTCTAGAATGGTCTGGGTGCTTTTAGAAGGTTCCTGGGGTTCTCTAGAAGGGTCTGGGGACTTATAGAAGGGTCCTGGGGGGCTCTAGAAGGGTCTGGGTGCTTGTAGAAAGGGCCTGGGAGGCTCTAGAAAAGTCTGGGTGCTTTTATATGTGTCCTGGGGGGCTCTAGAAGGGTCTGGGGGCTTTTAGAAGGGTTCTGGGAGGATCTAGAAGGGTCCGTGGGCTTTTAGAAGCGTCCTGGGTGGCTCTAGAAGGGTCTGGGGGCTTATACAAGGGACCTGGGGGGCTCTAGAAGGGTCTGGGGCTTTTAGAATGATCCGGGGAGGGTCTAGAAGGGTCTGGGGGCCTTTAGAATGGTCCTGGGGGGCTCTAGATTGGTCTGGGTGCTTATAGAAGGGTCCTGGGAGTATGTAGAAGGGTCTGAGTTCTTTTAGATGGGTCCTGGGATGCTCTAGAAGGGTCTGGGTCTTTTAGAAGGGCCCTGGGGGACTCTATAATGTTGTGGGGAATGTCAGAAAAATCCTGTGGGTCTCTAGAAGGGTCTGGGTGCATTTAGAAGGGTCCTGGGGGTCTCTAGAAGGGTCTGGGTGCATTTAGAAGGGTACTGGGGGGCTCTAGAAGGGTCTGGGGGCTTTTAGAAAGGTCCTGGGGGCCTCTAGAAGGGTCTGAGGGCTTTTAGAAGGGTCCTGGGTGGCTCTAGAAGGGTCTGGTTGCTTTTAGAAGGATCCTGGGGTGCTCTAGAAGGGACGGGGTGCCTTAAGAGGAGGCCTGGGGGGCTCTAGAAGGGTCTGGGAGCTTTTAGAGGGGTCCTGGGGTGCTCTAGAAGAGTCTGGGTGCTTTTAGAATGCTCCTGGTTATCTCTAGAAATGTCTGGGATCTTTTAGAAGGATCCGGGGAGTGTCTAGAAGTGTCTGCGGCCTTTCAGAAGGGTCCTGGGGGGCTCTAGAAGGGTCTGGGGGCTTTTAGAAGGGTCCTGGGGGGGTCTAGAAGGGTCTGGGGGCTTTTAGAATGGTCCTGGGTGGCTCTAGAAGGTTCTGGGTGCTTTTAGAAGGGTCCTGGGGGGCTCTAGAAGGGTCTGAGTGCTTTTAGAAGGGTCCTGGGGGGATCTAGAAGGGTCTGGGGTCTTTTAGAATGATCCGGGGAGGGTCTAGAAGGTTCTGGGGGCTTTTAGAAGGGTCCTGGGGAGATCTAGAAGGGTCTGGGGGCTTTTAGAAGGGTCCCGGCGTTCTCTAGAAGGGTCTGGGGGCATTTAGAACTATCCTGGGGGCCTCTAGAAGGGTCTGGGATCTATTACAGGGGTCCGGTGGGGGTCTAGAAGGGTCTGGGGGCTTTTAGAAGGGTCCTGGGAGGCTCTAGAAGGGTCTGGGGGCTTTTAGAAGGGTCCTGGGTTGCTCTGGAATGGTCTGGGGGCTTGTAGAAGGGTCCTGGGGGCTCTAGAAGGGTCTGGGTGCTTTTAGAAGGGTCCTTGTGGGCTCTAGAAGGGTCTGGGTGCTTGTAGAAAGGTCCTGGGAGGCTCTAGAAAAGTCTGGGTGCTTTTATAAGTGTCCTGGGGGGCTCTAGAAGATTCTGGGGGCTTTTAGAAGGGTCCTGGGAGGATCTAGAAGGGTCTGGGGGCTTTTAGAAGCGTCCTGGGTGGCTCTAGAAGGGTCTGGGTGCTTTTAGAAGTGTCCTGGGAGGCTCTAGAAGGGTCTGGGGGCTTTTAGAACTGTCCTGGGATGCTCTAGAAGGGTCTGGGCGCTTTTAGAATGGTTCTGGGATGCTCTAGAAGGTTCTGGGGGCTTTCAGAAGGGTCCAGGGGTCCTCTAGAAGGGTCTGGAGGCTTTTAGAAGGGTCCGGGGCGGCTCTAGAAGGGTCTGGGGGCTTTTAGAAGGGTCCTGGGGTGCTCTAGAAAGGTCTGGGAACTTTAAGAAGGGTCCTGGGGTGTCCTAGAAGGGACGGGGTGCCTTAAGAGGGGCCCTGGGGGGCTCTAGAAGGGTCTGGGGGCTTTTAGAAGGGTCCTGGAGTGCTCTAGAAGGGTCTGGGGGCTTTTAGAATGCTCCTGGGGATCTCTAGAATTGTCTGGGGTCTTTTAGAAAGATCCGGGGAGTGTCTAGATGTGTCTGCGGCCTTTCAGAAGGGTCCTGGGGGGCTCTAGAAGGGTCTGGGGGCTTTTAGAAGGGTCCTGGGGGGGTCTAGAAGGGTCTGGGGGCTTTTAGAATGGTCCTGGGAGGCTCTAGAAGGGTCCGGGTGCTTTTAGAAAAGTCCTGGGGCCCTCTAGAAGGGTCTGAGTGCTTTTAGAAGGGTCCTGGGGGTCTCTAGAAGGGTCTGGGGGCTTTTAGAATGATCCGGGGAGGGTCTAGAAAGTTCTGGGGGCTTTTAGAAGGGTCCTGGGGGGCTCTAGAAGGGTCTGGGGTCTTTTAGAAGGGTCCCGGGGTTCTCTAGAAGGGTCTGGGGGCATTTAGAAGTATCCTGGGGGCCTCTAGAAGTGTCTGCGGCCTTTCAGAAGGGTCCTGGGGGGCTCTAGAAGGGTCTGGGGGCTTTTAGAAGGCTCCTGGGAGGCTCTAGAAGGGTCTGGGGTCTTTTAGAAGGTTCC
The DNA here is from genome assembly GCA_033459285.1 of Clamator glandarius. Lineage (NCBI taxonomy): Eukaryota > Metazoa > Chordata > Aves > Cuculiformes > Cuculidae > Clamator > Clamator glandarius. The sequence goes on along the minus strand of JAUNZM010001392.1, from coordinate 94,237 downwards.
TGGGGTTCTCTAGAAGGGTCTGGGGACATATAGAAGGGTCCTGGGGGCCTCTAGAAGGGTCTGAGAACTATTAGAGTGGTCCTGGGGGGCTCTAGAAGGGTCTGGAGGCTTTTAGAAGGGTCTTGGGGGGCTCTAGAAGGGTCTGGGGGCTTTTAGAATAATCCGGTGAGGGTCTAGAATGGTCTGGGTTCTTTTAGAATAGTCCTGGGAGGTTTTAGAAGGGTCTGGGGTCTTTTAGAATGATCAGGGGAGGGTCTAGAAGGGTCTGGGGGCTTTTAGAAGGGTCCTGGGAGGCTCTAGAAGGGTCTGGGGGCATTTAGAAGGGTTCTGGGGTGCTCTGGAATGGTCTGGGGGCTTGTAGAAGGGTCCTGGGGGCTCTAGAAGGGTCTGGGTGCTTTTAGAAGGGTCCTTGTGGGCTCTAGAAGGGTCTGGGTGCTTGTAGAAAGGTCCTGGGAGGCTCTAGAAAAGTCTGGGTGCTTTTATAAGTCTCCTCGGGGGCTCTAGAAGATTCTGGGGGCTTTTAGAAGGGTCCTGGGAGGATCTAGAAGGGTCTGGGGGCTTTTAGAAGCGTCCTGGGTGGCTCTAGAAGGGTCTGGGTGCTTTTAGAAGTGTCCTGGGAGGCTCTAGAAGGGTCTGGGGGCTTTTAGAACTGTCCTGGGATGCTCTAGAAGGGTCTGGGGGCTTTTAGAATGGTTCTGGGATGCTCTAGAAGGTTCTGGGGGCTTTTAGAAAGGTCCTGAGTGGCTCTAGAAGGGTCTGGGTGCTTTTCGAAGGGTCCTGAGTGTCTCTAGAAGGGTCTGGGTGCTTTTAGAAGGGTCCTGGGAGCATCTAGATGGGTCTGGGGGCTTTTAGAAGGGTCCTGGGGGGCTCTAGAAGGGTCTGGGGGCTTTTAGAAGGGTTCTGGGGTGCTCTAGAAAGGTCTGGGGGCTATTAGAAGTGTCCTGGGAGGCTCTAGAAGGGTCTGGGGGCTTTTCGAAGGGTCCTGAGTGTCTCTAGAAGGGTCTGGGTGCTTTTAGAAGGGTCCTGGGAGCATCTAGATGGGTCTGGGGGCTTTTAGAAGGGTCCTGGGATGCTCTAGAAGGTTCTGGGGGCTAGTAGAAGGGTCCTGGGGGGCTCTAGAAGGTTCTGGGTGCTTTTAGAAGGGTCCTCGGTGGCTCTAGAATGGTCTGGGTTCTTTTAGAAGGGTCCGGTGGGGCTCTAGAAGGGTCTGGGGGCTTTTAGAAGTGTCCTGGGGTGCTCTAGATGGGTCTGGGTAATTTTAGAAAGGTCCTCGGATGCTCTAGAAGGGTCTGGGCGCTTTTAGAAGGGTCCTAGGGGGCTCTAGAAGGGTCTGGGTGCCTTTAGAAGGGTCCTGGGTGACTCTAGAATGTTCTGCTGGCTTTCAGAAGGGTCCTGGGGTCCTCTAGAAGGGTCTGGGGTCTTTTAGAAGGGTCCGGGGGGGCTCTAGAAGGGTGTGGGGGCTTTTAGAAGGGTCCTGGTGTGCTCTAGAAGGGCCTGGGTACTTTTAGAAAGGTCCTGGGGTGCTCTAGAAGGGACGGGGTTCATTAAGAGAGGCCCTGGGTGCCTCTTGAAGGGTCTGGGGGCATTTAGAAGGGTCCTGGGGGGGCTCTAGAAGGGTCTAGGGGCTTTTAGAAGGGTACTGGGGGGCTCTAGAAGGGTCTGGGGTCTTTTCGAAGGATCCGAGGAGGGTCTAGAAGGGTCTGGGGGCTTTTAGAAGGGTCCTAGGGGCCTCTAGAAGGGTCTGGGGGCTTTTAGATGTGTCCTAGGGGGCTCTAGAAGGGTCTGGGGGCTTTTGGAATGATCCTGGGGGGCTCTAGAAGGGTCTGGGGGCTTTTAGAATGATCCGGGGACGGTCTGGAAAGGTCTGGGTGCTTTTTGAAGGATCCTAGGTTGCTCTAGAAGGGTCTGGGGGCTTTTAGAAGGATCCGGGGAGGGTCTAGAAGGGTCTGGGGGCTTTTAGAAGGGCCCTGGTGTTCTCTAGAAGGGTCTGGTTTCTTTTAGAAGGGTACTGGGAGGCTCTAGAAGGGTCGGGGTGCTTTTATAAGGGTCCGGGGAGCCTCTAGAAGGGTCTGGGTGATTTTAGAAAGGTCCTGGGTGGCTCTAGAAGGGTCTAGAGGCTTTTAGAAGGGTCCTGGGTGGCTCTAGAAGGGTCTGGGGGCTTGTAGAAAGGTCCTGGGTGGCTCTAGAAGGGTCTGGGGTCTTTTAGAAGGGTCCTGGGGGCATCTAGAAGGGTCTGGGAGCTTTTAGAAGGGTTCTGGGGGGCTCTAGAAGGGTCTGGGGGCTTTTAGAAGGGTCCTGGGTGCCGCTAGAAGGGTCTGGGGGCTTTTAGAAGGGTCTTGGGGGGCTCAAGAAGGGTCTGGGGGCTTTTAGAAGGGTCCTGGTGTGCTCTAGAAGGGTCTGGGGGCTTTTCGAAGGGTCCTGGGTGTCTCTAGAAGGGTCTGGGGGCTTTTAGAAGGGTCCTGGGGGTCTCTAGAAGGGTCTGGGGGCTTTTAGAAGCGTCCTGGGTGGCTCTAGAAGGGTCTGGGTGCTTTTAGAAGGGTCCTGGGGGTCTCTAGAAGGGTCTGGGAGCTTTTAGAAGGGTCCTGGGAGGCTCTAGAAGGGTCTGGGGGCTTGTAGAAGGGTCCAGGGGTCCTCTAGAAGGGTCTGGAGGCTTTTAGAAGGGTCCGGGGGGGCTCTAGAAGGGTCTGGGGTCTTTTAGAAGGGTCCTGGGGTGCTCTAGAAGGGACTGGGGACTTTAAGAAGGGTCCTGGGCTGTCCTAGAAGGGACGGGGTGCCTTAAGAGGGGCCCTGGGGGGCTCTAGAAGGGTCTGGGTTCTTTTAGAAGGGTCCTGGAGTGCTCTAGAAGGGTCTGGGGGCTTTTAGAATGCTCCTGGGGATCTCTAGAAGTGTCTGGGGTCTTTTGGAAAGAGCCGGGGAGTGTCTAGATGTGTCTGTGGCCTTTCAGAAGGGTCCTGGGGGGCTCTAGGAGGGTCTGGGGGCTTTTAGAAGGGTCCTGGGGGGGGTCTAGAAGGGTCTGGGGGCTTTTAGAATGGTCCTGGGAGGCTCTAGAAGTGTCTGGGTGCTTTTAGAAGGGTCCTGGGGCCATCTAGAAGGGTCTGAGTGCTTTTATAAGGGTCATGGGGGTCTCTAGAAGGGTCTGGGGGCTTTTAGAATGATCCGGGGAGGGTCTAGAAGGTTCTGGGGGCTTTTAGAAGGGTCCTGGGTGGCTCTAGAAGGGTCTGGGGGCTTTTAGAAGGGTCCCGGGGTTCTCTAGAAGGGTCTGGGGGCATTTAGAAGTATCCTGGGGGCCTCTAGAAGGGTCTGGGATCTATTAGAGTGGTCCGGGGGAACTCTAGAAGGGTCTGGGGGCTTTTAGAAGGCTCCTGGGAGGCTCTAGAAGGGTCTGGGGGCTTTTAGAAGGTTCCTGGGGTTCTCTAGAAGGGTCTGGGGACTTATAGAAGGGTCCTGGGAGCCTCTAGAATGGTCTGAGAACTATTAGAGTGGTTCGGGGGGCTCTAGGAGGGTCTGGAGGCTTTTAGAAGGGTCTTGGGGGGCTCTAGAAGGGATTGGGGGCTTTTAGATGGGTCCTAGGGGGCTCTAGAAGGGTCTGGGGGCTTTTAGAATGATCCTGGGGGACTCTAGAAGGGTCTGGGGGCTTTTAGAATGATCCGTGGACGGTCTAGAAAGGTCTGGGTGCTTTTTGAAGGATCCTAGGAGGCTCTAGAAGGGTCTGGGGGCTTTTAGAAGGGTCCTGGGTGTCTCTAGAATGGTCTGGGGGCTTTTAGAAGGGTCCTGGGTGGCTCTGGAAGGGTCTGGGGGCTTTTAGAAGGGTCCGGGGGGGCTGTAGAAGGGTCTGGGTAATTTTAGAAGGGTCCTGGGAGGCTCTAGAAGGGTCTGGGGTCTTTTAGAAGGGTCCTGGATGGCTCTAGAAGGTTCTGGGGGCTTTCAGAATGGTCCTGGGGGTCTCTAGAAGGCTCTGGGTGCTTTTAGAAGGGTCCTGGGGGGCTCTAGAAGGGTCTGGGTGCCTTTAGAAGGGTCCTGGGTGAATCTAGAATGTTCTGCTGGCTTTCAGAAGGGTCCTGGGTTCCTCTAGAAGGGTCTGGGGGCTTTTAGAAGGGTCCTGGGGGGCTCTAGAAGGGTCTGGGGGCTTTTAGAAGGGTCCTGGGGTGCTCTAGAATGGTCTGGGGGCTTTTAGAAGTGTCCTGGGAGGCTCTAGAAGGGTCTGGGGGCTTTTAGAAAGGTCCTGAGTGGCTCTAGAAGGGTCTGGGGGCTTTTAGAAGGGTCCTGGGGTTCTCTGGAAGGGTCTGGTTGCTTTTAGAAGGGTACTGGGAGGCTCTAGAAGGGTCGGGGTGCTTTTATAAGGGTCCGGGGAGCCTCTAGAAGGGTCTGGGTGCTTTGAGAAAGGTCCTGGGGGGCTCTAAAAGGGTCTAGAAGCTTTTAGACGGGTCCTGGGGGCTTCTAGAAGGGTCTGGGTGATTTTAGAAGGGTCTTGGGTGGCTCTAGAAGGGTCTGGGGGCTTGTAGAAGGGTCCTGGGGTGCTCTAGAAGGGTCTGGGGGCTTTTAGAATGGTCCTGGGGGGCTCTAGAAGGATCTGGGGGCTTTTAGAAGGGTCCTGGGGGTTTCTAGAAGGGTCTGGGGGCTTTTAGAAGCGTCCTGGGTGGCTCTAGAAGGGTCTGGGGTCTTTTAGAAGGGTCCTGGGGGTCTCTAGAAGGGTCTGGGTGCTTTTAGAAGGGTCCTGGGAGGCTCTAGAAGGGTCTGGGGGCTTTTAGAATGGTTCTGGGATGCTCTAGAAGGTTCTGGGGGCTTTCAGAAGGGTCCAGGGGTCCTTTAGAAGGGTCTGGAGGCTTTTAGAAGGGTCCGGGGGGGCTCTAGAAGGGTCTGGGGGCTTTTAGAAGGGTCCTGATGTGCTCTAGAAGGGTCTGGGGACTTTAAGAAGGGTCCTGGGGTGTCCTAGAAGGGACGGGGTGCCTTAAGACGGGCCCTGGGGGGCTCTAGAAGGGTCTGGGGGCTTTTAGAATGGTCCTGGAGTGCTCTAGAAGGGTCTGGGGGCTTTTAGAATGCTCCTGGGGATTTCTAGAAATGTCTGAGTTCTTTTAGATAGATCCGGGGAGTGTCTAGATTTGTCTGCGGCCTTTCAGAAGGGTCCTGGGGGGCTCTAGAAGGGTCTGGGGGCTTTTAGAAGGGTCCTGGGTGGGTCTAGAAGGGACTGGGGTCTTTTAGAATGGTCCTGGGAGGATCTAGAAGGGTCTGGGTGCTTTTAGAAGGGTCCTGGGGTTCTCTGGAAGGGTCTGGTTGCTTTTAGAAGGGTACTGGGAGGCTCTAGAAGGGTCGGGGTGCTTTTATAAGGGTCCGGGGAGCCTCTAGAAGGGTCTGGGTGCTTTGAGAAAGGTCCTGGGGGGCTCTAAAAGGGTCTAGAAGCTTTTAGACGGGTCCTGGGGGCTTCTAGAAGGGTCTGGGTGATTTTAGAAGGGTCTTGGGTGGCTCTAGAAGGGTCTGGGGGCTTGTAGAAGGGTCCTGGGGTGCTCTAGAAGGGTCTGGGGGCTTTTAGAATGGTCCTGGGGGGCTCTAGAAGGATCTGGGGGCTTTTAGAAGGGTCCTGGGGGTTTCTAGAAGGGTCTGGGGGCTTTTAGAAGCGTCCTGGGTGGCTCTAGAAGGGTCTGGGGTCTTTTAGAAGGGTCCTGGGGGTCTCTAGAAGGGTCTGGGTGCTTTTAGAAGGGTCCTGGGAGGCTCTAGAAGGGTCTGGGGGCTTTTAGAATGGTTCTGGGATGCTCTAGAAGGTTCTGGGGGCTTTCAGAAGGGTCCAGGGGTCCTTTAGAAGGGTCTGGAGGCTTTTAGAAGGGTCCGGGGGGGCTCTAGAAGGGTCTGGGGGCTTTTAGAAGGGTCCTGATGTGCTCTAGAAGGGTCTGGGGACTTTAAGAAGGGTCCTGGGGTGTCCTAGAAGGGACGGGGTGCCTTAAGACGGGCCCTGGGGGGCTCTAGAAGGGTCTGGGGGCTTTTAGAATGGTCCTGGAGTGCTCTAGAAGGGTCTGGGGGCTTTTAGAATGCTCCTGGGGATTTCTAGAAATGTCTGAGTTCTTTTAGATAGATCCGGGGAGTGTCTAGATTTGTCTGCGGCCTTTCAGAAGGGTCCTGGGGGGCTCTAGAAGGGTCTGGGGGCTTTTAGAAGGGTCCTGGGTGGGTCTAGAAGGGACTGGGGTCTTTTAGAATGGTCCTGGGAGGATCTAGAAGGGTCTGGGTGCTTTTAGAAGGGTCCTGGGGCCCTCTAGAAGGGTCTGGTTACTTCTAAAAGGGTACTGGGAGGCTCTAGAAGGGTCTGGGTGCTTTGAGAAAGTTCCTGGGGGGCTCTAGAAGGGTCTAGAGGCTTTTAGACGGGTCCTTGATGCCTCTAGAAGGGTCTGGGTGCTTTTAGAAGGGTAGTGGGTGGCTCTAGAAGGGTCTGGGGGCTTGTAGAAGGGTCCTGGGGGGCTCTAGAAGGGTCTGGGGGCTTGTAGAAGGGTCCTGGGTGCCGCTAGAAGGGTCTGGGGGCTTTTAGAAGGGTCCTGGGGGCTCAAGAAGGTTCTGGGGGCTTGTAGACAGGTCCTGATGTGCTCTAGAAGGGTCTGGGGGCTTTTAGAAGGGTCCTGGGGGGCTCGAGAAGGGTCTGGTGGCTTTTAGAAGGGTCCTGGGGGTCTCTAGAATGGTCTGGGGGCTTTTAGAAGGGTCCTGGGTGGGTCTAGAAGGGTCTGGGGTCTTTTAGAAGGGTCCTCGGTGACTCTAGAAGGGTCTGGGAGCTTTTAGAAGGGTCCTGGGAGGCTCTAGAAGGGTCTGGGGGCTTTTAGAAGGGTCCTGGGTGGGTCTAGAAGGGACTGGGGTCTTTTAGAATGGTCCTGGGAGGATCTAGAAGGGTCTGGGTGCTTTTAGAAGGGTCCTGGGGCCCTCTAGAAGGGTCTGGTTACTTTTAAAAGGGTACTGGGAGGCTCTAGAAGGGTCTGGGTGCTTTGAGAAAGTTCCTGGGGGGCTCTAGAAGGGTCTAGAGGCTTTTAGACGGGTCCTGGGTGCCTCTAGAAGGGTCTGGGTGCTTTTAGAAGGGTAGTGGGTGGCTCTAGAAGGGTCTGGGGGCTTGTAGAAGGGTCCTGGGGGGCTCTAGAAGGGTCTGGGGGCTTGTAGAAGGGTCCTGGGTGCCGCTAGAAGGGTCTGGGGGCTTTTAGAAGGGTCCTGGGGGCTCGAGAAGGGTCTGGGGGCTTGTAGAAAGGTCCTGGTGTGCTCTAGAAGGGTCTGGGGGCTTTTAGAAGGGTCCTGGGGGGCTCGAGAAGGGTCTGGGGGCTTTTAGAAGGGTCCTGGGGGTCTCTAGAATGGTCTGGGGGCTTTTAGAAGCGTCCTGGGACGCTCTAGAATGGTCTGGGGGCTTTTAGAAGCGTCCTGGGAGGCTCTAGAAGGGTCTGGGGTCTTTTAGAAGGGTCCTCGGGGACTCTAGAAGGGTCTGGGAGCTTTTAGAAGGGTCCTGGGAGGCTCTAGAAGGGTCTGGGGGCTTTTAGAAGGGTCCGGGGGGGCTCTAGAAGGGTCTGGAGGCTTTTAGAAGGGTCCTGGGGTGCTCTAGAAGGGTCTGGGGACTTTAAGAAAGGTCCTGGGGTGTCCTAGAAGGGACGGGGTGCTTTAAGAGGGGCCCTGGGTGGCTCTAGAAGGGTCTGGGGGCTTTTAGAAAGGTCCTGAGTGGCTCTAATAGGGTCTGGGGGATTTTCGAAGGGTCCTGGGTGTCTCTAGAAGGGTCTGGGGGCTTTTAGAAGGGTCCTGGGAGCATCTAGATGGGTCTGGGGGATTTTAGAAGGGTCCTGGGATGCTCTAGAAGGTTCTGGGTGCTAGTAGAAGGGTCCTGGGGGGCTCTAGAAGGTTCTGGGTGCTTTTAGAAGGGTCCTCGGTGGCTCTAGAATGGTCTGGGGGCTTTTAGAAGGGTCCGGTGGGGCTCTAGAAGGGTCTGGGGGCTTTTAGAAGTGTCCTGGGGTGCTCTAGAAGGGTCTGGGTAATTTTAGAAGGGTCCTCGGATGCTCTAGAAGGGTCTGGGCGCTTTTAGAAGGGTCCTAGGGGGCTCTAGAAGGGTCTGGGTGCCTTTAGAAGGGTCCTGGGTGACTCTAGAATGGTCTGCTGGCTTTCAGAAGGGTCCTGGGGTCCTCTAGAAGGGTCTGGATGCTTTTAGAAGGGTCCGGGGGGGCTCTAGAAGGGTGTGGGGGCTTTTAGAAGGGTCCTGGTGTGCTCTAGAAGGGCCTGGGGACTTTTAGAAAGGTCCTGGGGTGCTCTAGAAGGGACGGGGTTCATTAAGAGAGGCCCTGGGTGCCTCTTGAAGGGTCTGGGGGCATATAGAAGTGTCCGGGGGGGGCTCTAGAAGGGTCTAGGGGCTTTTAGAAGGGTACTGGGGGGCTCTAGAAGGGTCTGGGGTCTTTTAGAATGATCCTGGGGGGCTCTAGAAGGGTCTGGGATCTTTTCGAAGGATCCGGGGAGGGTCTAGAAGGGTCTGGGGGCTTTTAGAAGGGTCCTAGGGGCCTCTAGAAGGGTCTGGGGGCTTTTAGATATGTCCTAGGGGGCTCTAGAAGGGTCTGGGGGCTTTTGGAATGATCCTGGGGGGCTCTAGAAGGGTCTGGGGGCTTTTAGAATGATCCTGGGGGGCTCTAGAAGGGTCTGGGGGCTTTTAGAATGATCCGGGGACGGTCTGGAAAGGTCTGGGTGCTTTTTGAAGGATCCTAGGTGGCTCTAGAAGGGTCTGGGGGCTTTTAGAAGGATCCGGGGAGGGTCTAGAAGGGTCTGGGGTCTTTTAGAAGGGCCCTGGGGATCTCTAGAAGGGTCTGGTTGCTTTTAGAAGGGTACTGGGAGGCTCTAGAAGGGTCGGGGTGCTTTTATAAGGGTCCGGGGAGCCTCTAGAAGGGTCTGGGTGCTTGTAGAAGGGTCCTGGGTGCCGCTAGAAGGGTCTGGGGGCTTTTAGAAGGGTCTTGGGGGGCTCAAGAAGGGTCTGGGGGCTTTTAGAAGGGTCCTGGTGTGCTCTAGAAGGGTCTGGGGGCTTTTAGAAGGGTCCTGGGGGGCTCTAGAAGGGTCTGGGGGCTTTTAGAAGGGTCCTGCGGGTGTCTAGAAGGGTCTGGGGGCTTTTAAAAGCGTCCTGGGTGGCTCTAGTAGGGTCTGGGTGCTTTTAGAAGCGTCCTGGGGGTCTCTAGAAGGGTCTGGGAGCTTTTAGAAGGGTCCTGGTGTGCTCTAGAAGGGTCTGGGGGCTTTCAGAAGGGTCCAGGGGTCCTCTAGAAGGGTCTGGAGGCTTTTAGAGGGTCCGGGGCGGCTCTAGATGGGTCTGGGGGCTTTTAGAAAGGTCCTGGGGTGCTCTAGAAGGGTCTGGGGACTTTAAGAAGGGTCCTGGGGTGTCCTAGAAGGGACGGGGTGCCTTAAGAGTGGCCCTGGGGTGCTCTAGAAGGGTCTGGGGGCTTTTAGAAGGGTCCTGGGGTGCTCTAGAAGGGTCTGGGGGCTTTTAGAATGCTCCTGGGGATCTCTAGAAGTGTCTGAGTTCTTTTAGAAAGATCCGGGGAGTGTCTAGATGTGTCTGCGGCCTTTCAGAAGGGTCCTGGGGGGCTCTAGAAGGGTCTGGGGGCTTTTAGAAGGGTCCTGGGGGGGTCTAGAAGGTTCTGGGGGCTTTTAGAAGGGTCCTGGGGGGCTCTAGAAGGGTCTGGGGGCTTTTAGAAGGGTCCCGGGGTTATCTAGAAGGGTCTGGGGGCATTTAGAAGTATCCTGGGGGCCTCTAGAAGGGTCTGGGATCTATTAGAGTGGTCCGGGGGAACTCTAGAAGGGTCTGGGGGCTTTTAGAAGGCTCCTGGGAGGCTCTAGAAGGGTCTGGGGGCTTTTAGAAGGTTCCTGGGGTTCTCTAGAAGGGTCTGGGGACTTATAGAAGGGTCCTGGAGGCCTCTAGAAGGGTCTGAGAACTATTAGAGTGGTTCGGGGGGCTCTAGAAGGGTCTGGAGGCTTTTAGAAGGGTCTTGTTGGGGCTCTAGAAGGGTCTGGGGGCTTTTAGATGGGTCCTAGGGGGCTCTAGAAGGGTCTGGGGGCTTTTAGAATGATCCTGGGGGACTCTAGAAGGGTCTGGGGGCTTTTAGAATTATCCGGGGACGGTCTAGAAAGGTCTGGGTGCTTTTTGAAGGATCCTAGGTGGCTCTAGAAGGGTCTGGGGTCTTTTAGAAGGGTCCTGGGAGGCTCTAGATGGGTCTGGGTGCTTTTAGAAGGGTCCTGGGGTTCTCTAGAAGGGTCTGGTTGCTTTTAGAAGGGTACTGGGAGGCTCTAGAAGGGTCGGGGTGCTTTTATAAGGGTCCGGGGAGCCTCTAGAAGGGTCTGGGTGCTTTGAGAAAGGTCCTGGGGGGCTCTAAAGGGGTCTAGAAGCTTTTAGACGGGTCCTGGGGGCCTCTAGAAGGGTCTGGGTGATTTTAGAAGGGTCTTGGGTGGCTCTAGAAGGGTCTGGGGGCTTTTAGAAGGGTCCTGGGGGGCTCTAGAAGGGTCTGGGGGCTTGTAGAAAGGTCCTGGGTGCCGCTAGAAGGGTCTGGGGGCTTTTAGAAGGGTCCTGGGGGGCTCAAGAAGGTTCTGGGGGCTTTTAGAAAGGTCCTGGTGTGCTCTAGAAGGGTCTGGGGGCTTTTAGAAGGGTTCTGGGGGGCTCTAGAAGGTTCTGGGGGCTTTTAGAAAGGTCCTGGTGTGCTCTAGAAGGGTCTGGGGGCTTTTAGAAGGGTTCTGGGGGGCTCGAGAAGGGTCTGGGGGCTTTTAGAAGGGTCCTGGGGGTCTCTAGAAGGGTCTGGGGGCTTTTAGAAGCGTCCTGGGTGGCTCTAGAAGGGTCTGGGGTCTTTTAGAAGGGTCCTGGGGGTCTCTAGAAGGGTCTGGAAGCTTTTAGAAGGGTCCTGGGAGGCTCTAGAAGGGTCTGGGTGCTTTTAGAACTGTCCTGGGATGTTCTAGAAGGGTCTGGGTTCTTTTAGAATGGTTCTGGGATGCTCTAGAAGGTTCTGGGGGCTTTCAGAAGGGTCCAGGGGTCCTTTAGAAGGGTCTGGAGGCTTTTAGAAGGGTCCGGGGGGGCTCTAGAAGGGTCTGGGGGCTTTTAGAAAGGTCCTGGGATGCTCTAGAAGGGTCTGGGGACTTTAAGTAGGGTCCTGGGGTGTCCTAGAAGGGACGGGGTGCCTTAAGAGGGGCCCTGGGTGGCTCTAGAAGGGTCTGGGGGCTTTTAGAAGGGTCCTGGAGTGCTCTAGAAGGGTCTGGGGGCTTTTAGAATGCTCCTGGGGATCTCTAGAAGTGTCTGAGGTCTTTTAGAAAGATCCGGGGAGTGTCTAGATGTGTCTGCGGCCTTTCAGAAGGGTCCTGGGGGGCTCTAGAAGGGTCTGGGGGCTTTTAGAAGGGTCCTGGGTGGGTCTAGAAGGGACTGGGGTCTTTTAGAATGGTCCTGGGAGGATCTAGAAGGGTCTGGGTGCTTTTAGAAGGGTCCTGGGGCCCTCTAGAAGGGTCTGGTTACTTTTAAAAGGGTACTGGGAGGCTCTAGAAGGGTCGGGGTGCTTTTATAAGGGTCCGGGGAGCCTCTAGAAGGGTCTGGGTGCTTTGAGAAAGTTCCTGGGGGGCTCTAGAAGGGTCTAGAGGCTTTTAGACGGGTCCTGGGTGCCTCTAGAACGGTCTGGGTGCTTTTAGAAGGGTAGTGGGTGGCTCTAGAAGGGTCTGGGGGCTTGTAGAAGCGTCCTGGGTGGCTCTAGAAGGGCCTGGGGTCTTTTAGAAGGGTCCTCGGGGACTCTAGAAGGGTCTGGGAGCTTTTAGAAGGGTCCTGGGAGGCTCTAGAAGGGTCTGGGGGCTTTTAGAACTGTCCTGGGATGCTCTAAAAGGGTCTCGGGGCTTTTAGAATGGTTCTGGGATACTCTAGAAGGTTCTGGGGGCTTTCAGAAGGGTCCAGGGGTCCTTTAGAAGGGTCTGGAGGCTTTTAGAAGGGTCCGGGGGGGCTCTAGAAGGGTCTGGGGGCTTTTAGAAGGGTCCTGGGGTGCTCTAGAAAGGTCTGGGGACTTTAAGAAGGGTCCTGGTGTGTCCTAGAATTGACGGGGTGCCTTAAGAGGGGCCCTGGGTGGCTCTAGAAGGGTCTGGGTGCTTTTAGAAGGGTCCTGGAGTGCTCTAGAAGGGTCTGGGGGCTTTTAGAAGGGTCCTGGGGGGCTCGAGAAGGGTCTGGGGGCTTTTAGAAGGGTCCTGGGGGTCTCTAGAAGGGTCTGGGGTCTTTTAGAAGCGTCCTGGGTGGCTCTAGAAGGGTCTGGGGTCTTTTAGAAGGGTCCTCGGGGACTCTAGAAGGGTCTGGGAGCTTTTAGAAGGGTCCTGGGAGGCTCTAGAAGGGTCTGGGTGCTTTTAGAACTGTCCTGGTATGCTCTAGAAGGGTCTGGGGGCTTTTAGAATGGTTCTGGGATGCTCTAGAAGGTTCTGGGGGCTTTCAGAAGGGTCCAGGTGTCCTTTAGAAGGGTCTGGAGGCTTTTAGAAGGGTCCGGGGCGGCTCTAGAAGGGTCTGGGGGCTTTTAGAAGGGTCCTGGGGTGCTCTAGAAGGGTCTGGGGACTTTAAGAAGGGTCCTGGGGTGTCCTAGAAGGGACGGGGTGCCTTAAGAGGGGCCCTGGGTGGCTCTAGAAGGGTCTGGGGGCTTTTAGAAGGGTCCTGGAGTGCTCTAGAAGGGTCTGGGGGCTTTTAGAATGCTCCTGGTGATCTCTAGAAGTGTCTGAGCTCTTTTAGAAAGATCCGGGGAGTGTCTAGATGTGTCTGCGGCCTTTCAGAAGGGTCCTGGGGGGCTCTAGAAGGGTCTGGGGGCTTTTAGAAGGGTTCTGGGGGGGTCTAGAAGGGTCTGGGGGCTTTTAGAATGGTCCTGGGAGGATCTAGAAGTGTCTGGGTGCTTTTAGAAGGGTCCTGGGGCCCTCTAGAAGGGTCTGAGTGCTTTTAGAAGGGTCATGGGGGTCTCTAGAAGGGTCTGGGGTCTTTTAGAATGATCCGGGGAGGGTCTAGAAGGTTCTGGGGGCTTTTAGAAGGGTCCTGGGGGGCTCTAGAAGGGTCTGGGGGCTTTTAGAAGGGTCCCGGGGTTCTCTAGAAGGGTCTGGGGTCATTTAGATGTATCCTGGGGGCCTCTAGAAGGGTCTGGGATCTATTAGAGTGGTCCGGGGGGGCTCTAGAAGGGTCTGGGGGCTTTTAGAAGGCTCCTGGGAGGCTCTAGAAGGGTATGGGGGCTTTTAGAAGGTTCCTGGGGTTCTCTAGAAGGGTCTGGGGGCTTATAGAAGGGTCCTGGGGGCCTCCAGAAGTGTCTGAGAACTATTAGAGTGGTCCTGGGGGGCTCTAGAAGGGTCTGGAGGCTTTTAGAAGGGTCTTGGGGGCATCTAGAAGGGTCTGGGGGCTTTTAGAATAATCCGGGGAGGGTCTAGAAGGGTCTGGGTTCTTTTAGAATAGTCCTGGGAGGTTTTAGAAGGGTCTGGGGTCTTTTAGAATGATCAGGGGAGGGTCTAGAAGGGTCTGGGCGCTTTTAGACGGGTCCTGGGGGGCTCTACAAGGGTCTGGAGGTTTTTAGAGGGGTTCTGGGGGGCCCTAGAAAGGTCTGGGTTCATTTAGAAGGATCCGGGGAGGGTCTAGAAAGGTCGTGGGGCTATTAGAAGGGTCCTGGGAGGCTCTAGAAGAATCTGGGGGCTTTTAGAATGATCCGGGGAGGGTCTAGAAGGGTCTGGGGGCCTTTAGAAGGGTCCTGGGGGGCTCTAGAATGGTCTGGGGGCTTTTAGAAGGTTCCTGGGGGCGTCTAGAAGGGTCTGGGGGCTTTTAGAATGATCCTGGGGGGCTCTAGAAGGGTCTGGGGTCTTTTCGAAGGATCCGGGGAGGGTCTAGAAGGGTCTGGGGTCTTTTAGAAGGGTCCTAGGGGCCTCTAGAAGGGTCTGGGGGCTTTTAGATGGGTCCTAAGGGGCTCTAGAAGGGTCTGGGGGCTTTTTGAATGATCCTGGGGGGCTCTAGAAGGGTCTGGGGGCTTTTAGAATGATCCGGGGAGGGTCTAGAAAGGTCTGGGGGCCTTTAGAATGGTCCTGAGGGGCTCTAGAAGGGTCTGGGTGCTTTTAGAAGGGTCCTGGGAGGCTCTAGAAGGGTCTGGGGGCTTTTAGAAGAGTCCTGGGTGGCTCTAGAGGGTTCTGGGGGGTTTTAGAAGGGTCCTAGTGGCCTCTAGAAGGGTCTGGGGGCTTTTAGAAGGGTCCTGGGATGCTCTAGAAGGGTCTGGGGGCTTATAGAAGGGTCCTGGGGGCCTCCAGAAGGGTCTGAGAACAATTAGAGTGGTCCTGGGGGGCTCTAGAATGTTCTGGGTGCTTTCAGAAGGGTACTGGGGGTCTCTAGAAGGGTCTGGGGGGTTTTAGAAGGGTCCTGGGGGGCTCTAGAATGGTCTGGGGGCTTTTAGAAGGGTCCTGGTTGACTCTAGAATGGTCTGGGGTCTTTTAGAAGGGTCCGGGTGGGATTTAGAAGGGTCTGGGGAATTTTAGAAGGGTCCTCGGATTCTCTAGAAGGGTCTGGGGTCTTTTAGAAGCGTCCTGGGTGGCTCTAGAAGGGTCTGGGGTCTTTTAGAAGGGTCCTCGGGGACTCTAGAAGGGTCTGGGAGCTTTTAGAAGGGTCCTGGGAGGCTCTAGAAGGGTCTGGGTGCTTTTAGAACTGTCCTGGTATGCTCTAGAAGGGTCTGGGGGCTTTTAGAATGGTTCTGGGATGCTCTAGAAGGTTCTGGGGGCTTTCAGAAGGGTCCAGGTGTCCTTTAGAAGGGTCTGGAGGCTTTTAGAAGGGTCCGGGGCGGCTCTAGAAGGGTCTGGGGGCTTTTAGAAGGGTCCTGGGGTGCTCTAGAAGGGTCTGGGGACTTTAAGAAGGGTCCTGGGGTGTCCTAGAAGGGACGGGGTGCCTTAAGAGGGGCCCTGGGTGGCTCTAGAAGGGTCTGGGGGCTTTTAGAAGGGTCCTGGAGTGCTCTAGAAGGGTCTGGGGGCTTTTAGAATGCTCCTGGTGATCTCTAGAAGTGTCTGAGCTCTTTTAGAAAGATCCGGGGAGTGTCTAGATGTGTCTGCGGCCTTTCAGAAGGGTCCTGGGGGGCTCTAGAAGGGTCTGGGGGCTTTTAGAAGGGTTCTGGGGGGGTCTAGAAGGGTCTGGGGGCTTTTAGAATGGTCCTGGGAGGATCTAGAAGTGTCTGGGTGCTTTTAGAAGGGTCCTGGGGCCCTCTAGAAGGGTCTGAGTGCTTTTAGAAGGGTCATGGGGGTCTCTAGAAGGGTCTGGGGTCTTTTAGAATGATCCGGGGAGGGTCTAGAAGGTTCTGGGGGCTTTTAGAAGGGTCCTGGGGGGCTCTAGAAGGGTCTGGGGGCTTTTAGAAGGGTCCCGGGGTTCTCTAGAAGGGTCTGGGGTCATTTAGATGTATCCTGGGGGCCTCTAGAAGGGTCTGGGATCTATTAGAGTGGTCCGGGGGGGCTCTAGAAGGGTCTGGGGGCTTTTAGAAGGCTCCTGGGAGGCTCTAGAAGGGTATGGGGGCTTTTAGAAGGTTCCTGGGGTTCTCTAGAAGGGTCTGGGGGCTTATAGAAGGGTCCTGGGGGCCTCCAGAAGTGTCTGAGAACTATTAGAGTGGTCCTGGGGGGCTCTAGAAGGGTCTGGAGGCTTTTAGAAGGGTCTTGGGGGCATCTAGAAGGGTCTGGGGGCTTTTAGAATAATCCGGGGAGGGTCTAGAAGGGTCTGGGTTCTTTTAGAATAGTCCTGGGAGGTTTTAGAAGGGTCTGGGGTCTTTTAGAATGATCAGGGGAGGGTCTAGAAGGGTCTGGGCGCTTTTAGACGGGTCCTGGGGGGCTCTACAAGGGTCTGGAGGTTTTTAGAGGGGTTCTGGGGGGCCCTAGAAAGGTCTGGGTTCATTTAGAAGGATCCGGGGAGGGTCTAGAAAGGTCGTGGGGCTATTAGAAGGGTCCTGGGAGGCTCTAGAAGAATCTGGGGGCTTTTAGAATGATCCGGGGAGGGTCTAGAAGGGTCTGGGGGCCTTTAGAAGGGTCCTGGGGGGCTCTAGAATGGTCTGGGGGCTTTTAGAAGGTTCCTGGGGGCGTCTAGAAGGGTCTGGGGGCTTTTAGAATGATCCTGGGGGGCTCTAGAAGGGTCTGGGGTCTTTTCGAAGGATCCGGGGAGGGTCTAGAAGGGTCTGGGGTCTTTTAGAAGGGTCCTAGGGGCCTCTAGAAGGGTCTGGGGGCTTTTAGATGGGTCCTAAGGGGCTCTAGAAGGGTCTGGGGGCTTTTTGAATGATCCTGGGGGGCTCTAGAAGGGTCTGGGGGCTTTTAGAATGATCCGGGGAGGGTCTAGAAAGGTCTGGGGGCCTTTAGAATGGTCCTGAGGGGCTCTAGAAGGGTCTGGGTGCTTTTAGAAGGGTCCTGGGAGGCTCTAGAAGGGTCTGGGGGCTTTTAGAAGAGTCCTGGGTGGCTCTAGAGGGTTCTGGGGGGTTTTAGAAGGGTCCTAGTGGCCTCTAGAAGGGTCTGGGGGCTTTTAGAAGGGTCCTGGGATGCTCTAGAAGGGTCTGGGGGCTTATAGAAGGGTCCTGGGGGCCTCCAGAAGGGTCTGAGAACAATTAGAGTGGTCCTGGGGGGCTCTAGAATGTTCTGGGTGCTTTCAGAAGGGTACTGGGGGTCTCTAGAAGGGTCTGGGGGGTTTTAGAAGGGTCCTGGGGGGCTCTAGAATGGTCTGGGGGCTTTTAGAAGGGTCCTGGTTGACTCTAGAATGGTCTGGGGTCTTTTAGAAGGGTCCGGGTGGGATTTAGAAGGGTCTGGGGAATTTTAGAAGGGTCCTCGGATTCTCTAGAAGGGTCTGGGGGCTTTTAGAAGGGTCCTGGAGGGCTCTAGAAGGTTCTGGGGGCTTTCAGAAGTGTACTGGGGGTCTCTAGAAGGGTCTGGGGGCTTTTAGAATGGTCCTGGGGGGCTCTAGAAGGGTCTGGGTGCTTTTAGAAGGGTCCTGGGGTGCTCTAGAATGGTCTGGGGGCTTTTAGAAGGGTCCTGGGATGCTCTAGAAGGGTCTGGGGGCTTGTAGATGGGTCCTGGGGGGCTCTAGAAGGTTATGGGTGCTTTTAGAAGGGTCCTGGGTTGCTCTAGAAGGGTCTGGGGGCTTTTATAAGGGTCTTGGGAGGCTCTAGAAGGGTCTGGGGCCTTTTCAAAGGAACCTGAACGTCTCCAGAAGGGTCTGGGGGCTTTTGGAAGGGTCCTTGGGGGCTCTAGAATGGTCTGGGGCCTTTGTACTTAGCTGGCAGGGGAGACACCCTGATCAAGCAGGTGCTTTTCCCAGGCCAGGCTCATCCTTTGCACTCCGGGTGTGCTGAGCCCTGCGAATTCCCCAAATGTGCAAAATTAAAATTTTTGCTCTAGAAGCACCCAGACCCTTCTAGAGCCCCCCAGGAACCTTCTAAAAGCACCCAGACACGTCTAGAGCCCCCAGGAACATTCTAAAATCCCCCAGACACTTTTAGAGCCCCCAGTGTGCTTCTCAAAGCCCCCGGACTTTCTAGAGCCCCCCAAAACCTTATAAAGGCCCCCAAAATCTTATAAAGCCCCCCAGGCCCTACTAAACCCCCTTAGGACCCTTCTACAATACCCTAGACCCTTCTAGAGCCACCGAGGACCCTTCTAAAAGACCCCAAACCCTTCCGGAGCCCCTTAGGAACCTTTATAGAGACCCTAGACCCTCCTAGATCCTTCAAGGACTCTTCTAAAAGCCCCCAGATACTTCTAGGGGTTAGAGGCAGGGTTAGGGTTAGAGTTAGGGTTAGGGTTAGGGTTAGGGTTAGGGTTAGGGTTAGGGTTAGGGTTAGTGTTAGGGTTAGGTTTAGGGTTAGGGTTAGGGTTAGTGTTAGGGTTAGGTTTAGGGTTAGGGTTAGGGTTAGGTTTAGAGTTAGGGTTAGGGTTAGGGTTAGGGTTAGGGATAGGGTTAGGAACCTTTTTTAGCCCTACAGGACCCATCTAAAAGCACTCAGACCATTCAACATCCCCTCAGGACCCTCCTAACTGTCCCCAGATCCTTCTAGAGCCCACCAGGACCCTTCTAAAAGACCCAGATCCCTCTAGAGCCCCCCAAGACCATTCTAAAAGCCCCCAGACCCTTCTATAGCCCCCCAGGACCCTTCTAATAGCCCCCAGAGTTTTATAGATGCCCCCAGGACGCTTCTAAAAGCCCTAACACCCTTCTAGAGGCCCCCAGGACCCTTCTAAAAGCCTCCAGACACTTCTAGAGCTCCCCAGGACCCTTCTAAAGTCCCCCAGACCCTTCTAGAGGCCCCCAGGGCCCCTCTACTGGTCCCTAGACCCTTCTAGAGCCCCCCAGGACCCATCTAAAAGCACCCAGACCCTTCTACATCCCCACAGAACCCTTCTAAAAGCCCCCAGACCCTTCTAGAGCCACCCAGGTCCCTTCTAAAAGCACCCAGACCCTTCTAGATGCACCCAGGATCCTTCTGAAAGCACCCAGACCCTTCTAGACCATCCCCGGATCATTCTAAAAGCACCCAGACCCATCTAGAGCCCACCAGGACTCTTCTAAAACCCTCCAGACCCTTCTAGAGGCCCCCAGGACCCTTCTGAAAGAACCCAGACCCTTCTAGACCCCCCAGGACCCTTCTAAAAGCCTCCAGACCCTTCTAGAGCTCCCCAGGACCCTTCTAAATGCACCCAGACATTTCTAGCGCCCCCCAGGACCCTTCTAAAAGTCCCCAGACCCATCTAGAGCTCCCCAGGACCCTTCTAAAAGCCCCCAGACCCTTCTAGAGCCCCCCTGTACCCTTCTAAAAGCACCCAGACCATTCGAGAGCCCCACAGGACCCTTCTAAAAGCCACCAGACCCTTCTAGACCCTCCCCGAATCCTTCTAAAAGCACTCAGACCCTTCTAGAGACACGCAGGACCCTTCTAAAAGACCCCAAACCCTTCCGGAGCCCCTTAGGAACCTTTATAGAGACCCTAGACCCTCCTAGATCCTTCAAGGACTCTTCTAAAAGCCCCCAGATACTTCTAGGGGTTAGAGGCAGGGTTAGGGTTAGGGTTAGGGTTAGGGTTAGGGTTAGGGTTAGGGTTAGGGTTAGGGTTAGGGTTAGGGTTATAGTTAGAGTTAGGTTTAGGGTTAGGGTTAGAGTTAGGATTAGGGTTAGGGTTAGGGTTAGGGTTAGGGTTAGGGTTAGTGTTAGGGTTAGGTTTAGGGTTAGGGTTAGGGTTAGGGTTAGTGTTAGGGTTAGGTTTAGGGTTAGGGTTAGGGTTAGGTTTAGAGTTAGGGTTAGGGTTAGGGTTAGGGATAGGGTTAGGAACCTTTTTTAGCCCTACAGGACCCATCTAAAAGCACTCAGACCATTCAACATCCCCTCAGGACCCTCCTAACTGTCCCCAGATCCTTCTAGAGCCCACCAGGACCCTTCTAAAAGACCCAGATCCCTCTAGAGCCCCCCAAGACCATTCTAAAAGCCCCCAGACCCTTCTATAGCCCCCCAGGACCCTTCTAATAGCCCCCAGAGTTTTCTAGATGCCCCCAGGACGCTTCTAAAAGCCCTAACACCCTTCTAGAGGCCCCCAGGACCCTTCTAAAAGCCTCCAGACACTTCTAGAGCTCCCCAGGACCCTTCTAAAGTCCCCCAGACCCTTCTAGAGGCCCCCAGGGCCCCTCTAATGGTCCCTAGACCCTTCTAGAGCCCCCCAGGACCCATCTAAAAGCACCCAGACCCTTCTACATCCCCACAGAACCCTTCTAAAAGCCCCCAGACCCTTCTAGAGCCACCCAGGTCCCTTCTAAAAGCACCCAGACCCTTCTAGATGCACCCAGGACCCTTCTGAAAGCACCCAGACCCTTCTAGACCATCCCCGGATCATTCTAAAAGCACCCAGACCCATCTAGAGCCCACCAGGACTCTTCTAAAACCCTCCAGACCCTTCTAGAGGCCCCCAGGACCCTTCTGAAAGAACCCAGACCCTTCTAGACCCCCCAGGACCCTTCTAAAAGCCTCCAGACCCTTCTAGAGCTCCCCAGGACCCTTCTAAATGCACCCAGACATTTCTAGCGCCCCCCAGGACCCTTCTAAAAGTCCCCAGACCCATCTAGAGCTCCCCAGGACCCTTCTAAAAGCCCCCAGACCCTTCTAGAGCCCCCCTGTACCCTTCTAAAAGCACCCAGACCATTCGAGAGATCCACAGGACCCTTCTAAAAGCCACCAGACCCTTCTAGACCCTCCCCGAATCCTTCTAAAAGCACTCAGACCCTTCTAGAGACACGCAGGACCCTTCTAAAAGCCCCCAGACCCTTCTAGAGCCTCCCAGGACCATTCTAAAAGCCCCCAGACAATTCTAGAGCTCCCCAGGACCCTTCTAAAATCCTCCAGACCCTTCTAGAGGACCCCAGTGCCCCTCTAATGCTCCCCAGACCCTTCTAGACCCCCCAAGGACCCTTCTAAAAGCCCCCAGAGCCTTCTAGACCCTCCCTGGATCCTTCTAATAGCACCCAGACCCTTCTAGAGCCCCCCAGGACCCTTCTACAAGACCTCCGAACCCTTCTAGAGCCTCTACGGACCCTTATAAAAGCCCCCGGACCCTTCTAGAGCCCCCCCAGGACCCATCTAAAAGCCCCCAGACCCTTCTACAGCCACACAGGACCCTTCTGAAAGCACCCAGACCCTTCTAGAGCCCCCCAGGACCCTTCTAAAAGAACCCAGACCCTTCTACACCCTCCCCGGATCATTCTAAAAGCACCCAGACCCTTCTACAGCCACCCAGGACCCTTCTAAAATCCTTCAGACCCTTCTAGAAGCCCCCAGGACCCTTCTGAAAGCCCCCAGAGCCTTGTAGATGCCCCCAGGACCCTTCTAAAAGCAACCACACCCTTCTAGAGCCCCCCAGGACGCTTCTAAAAGCCCCCAGACCATTCTAGAGCCACCCAGAACCCTTCTAAAAGCCCCCAGACCCTTCTAGAGGCCCCCAAGATCCTTCTAAAAGCACCCAGACCCTTCTAGAGCCCCCCGGGACCCTTCTAAATGCCCCCAGACCATTCTAGAGTCACCCAAGACATTTCTAAAAGCACCCAGACCCTTCTAGAGCCCACCAGGACCCTTCTAAAAGCAACCAGACCATTCTAGAGCCACCCAGAGCCCTTCTAAAATCACCCAGACACTTCTAGAGCCTCCCAGGACCATTCTAAAAATCCTCAGACCCATCTAGAGGCCCCCAGGACCCTTCTAAAAGTCCCCAGAGCCATCTAGATGCCCCCAGGACCCTTCTAAAAGCACTCACACTCTTCTAAAGCCACCCAGGACTCTTCTAAAAGCCCCCAGAGCATTCTAGAGCCCCGCAGGACCATTCTAAAAGCCCCCAGACCCTTCTAAAGACCCCCAGGACCCGTCTAAAAGCCTCTAGACCCTTCTAGAGCCTCCCAGGACCCTTCTAAAAGAACCCAGACGCTTCTAGATCACCACAGGACCCTTCTAAAAGCCCCCAGACCCTTCTAGACCCTCCTCGAATCCTTCTAAAACACCCAGACACTTCTAGAGCCTCCCAGGACCCTTCTAATATCCCGCAGACATTTCTAGAGGCCCCCAGGACCCTTCTAAGAGCACCCAGACCATTCTAGATCCCCCCAGGACCCTTCTAAAAGCCCCCAGACCCTTCTAGAGACCCGCAGGACCCTTCTAAAAGCCCCCAGACCCTTCTAGATTCTCCCAGGACCCTTCTAAAAGCCCCCAGACACTTCTAGAGCTCCCCAGGACCCTTCTAAAATCCTCCAGACCCTTCTAGAGGCCACCAGGGCTTCTCTAATGGTCCCCAGACCCTTCTAGAGCCGCCAAGGACCCTTCTAAAAGGCCCCAGAGCCTTCTAGACCCTCCCCGGATCCTTCTAATAGACCCCAGACCCTTCTAGAACCACGCAGGACCCTTCTAAAAGCACCCAGACCTTTCTAGAGGCCCCCTGGACCCTTCAAAAAGCCCCCAGACCCTTCTAGAGCCTCCCAGGGCCATTCTAAAAGCAACCAGACCCTTCTAGATCCTCCCAGGACCCTTCTAAAAGCACCCAGACCCTTCTAGAGCCCCCCAGGATCTTTCTAAATGCCCCCAGACCCTTCTAGAGCCCCACAGGACCCTTCTAAAAGCACCCATACCCTTCTAGAGACCCTACAGGACCCTTCTAGAAGCCCTCAGACCTTTCCAGAGTCTCCCAGGACCCTTCTAAAAGCCCCCAGACCCTTCTAGAGCCCCCCAGGACAAATCTAAAAGCACCCAGACCCTTCTAGAGCCCCCTAGGACCCTTCTCAAAGAACCCAGACCCTTCTAGATTCCTCCAGGACCCTTCTAAAAGCACCCAGACCCTTCTAGAGCCTCCCAGGACCCTTCTATAAGCCCCCAGACCCTTCTATATTCCCCCAGGACCATTCTAAAAGACCCCAGACCCTTCTAGAGCTCCCCAGGACCCTTCTAAAATCCCCCAGACCCTTCCAGAGCCCCCCAGGACGCTTCTAAATGCCCCCAGACCCATCTAGACCGCCCCAGGACCCTTCTAAAAGCCCCCAGACCCTTCTAGATTCTCCCAGGACCCTTCTAAAAGCCCCCAGACACTTCTAGAGCTCCCCAGGACCCTTCTAAAATCCTCCAGACCCTTCTAGAGGCCGCCAGGGCTCCTCTAATGATCCCCAGACCCTTCTAGAGCCCCCAAGGACCCTTCTAAAAGCCCCCAGTGCCTTCTAGACCCTCCCCGGATCCTTCTAATAGCACCCAGACCCTTCTAGAGCCCCCCAGGACCCTTCTAAAAGGGCCCAGACCCTTCTAGAGCCTCCACGGACACTTCTAAAAGCAACCAGACCCTTCTAGAGCCTCCCAGGACCCTTTTAAAATCCCTCAGACACTTCTAGAGGCCCCCAGGACCCTTCTAAAATACCCCAGAGCCTTCAAGATGCCCCCAGGACAATTCTAAAAGACCTCACACCCTTCTAGAGCCCCCCAGGAACCTTCTAAAAGCCCCCAGACCCTTCTAGAGACCCGCAGGACCCTTCTAATAGCACTCAGACCCTTCTAGAGTCTACCAGGACCCTTCTAAAAGCACCCAGACCTTTCTAGAGCTCCCCAGGACCATTCTAAACTCCCCCAGACCCTTCCAGAGCCCCCCAGGACGCTTCTAAATGCCCCCAGACCCATCTAGACCGCCCCAGGACTCTTCTAAAAGCCTCCAGTCCCTTCTAGAGGCACCCAGGACCCTTCTGAATGCCCCCAGACCCTTCTAGAGCCCCCCAGGACTCTTCTAAAAGACCCCAGACCATTCCAGAGGCCCTCAGGACCCTTCTGAAAGCGCCCAGACCCTTCTAGAGCAACCCAGGACCCTTCTAAATGCACCCAGACCCTTCTAGCGCCACCCAGGACCCTTCTAAAAGCCCCCAGACCCTTCTAGCGCTCCCCAGGACCCTTCTAAAAGTCCCCAGACACTTCTAGACCCCCCAGGACCCTTCTAAAAGCACCCAGACCATTCTAGACCCACCCCGAATCCTTCTAAAAGCGCCCAGACCATTCTAGAACCTCCCAGGACCCTTCTAAAAGGCCGCAGACATTTCTAGAAGATCCCAGGACCCTTCTAAAAGACCCCAGAGCCTTCTAGATGACCCCAGGACCCTTCTAAAAGCCCTCACACACTTTAGAGCCCCCCAGGACCCTTCTAAAAGACCCCAGACCCTTCTAGAGCCCCCCAGGACCCTTCTAAAAGCCCCCAGACCCTTCTAGAGACCCGCAGGACCCTTTTAAATGCCCCCAGACACTTCTAGAGTCTCCCAGGCCCGTTCTAAAAGCCCCCAGACCCTTCTAGATCCCCCCAGGACCCTTCTAAAAGTGCCCAGACCATTCTAGAGCCCCCTAGGACTCTTCTTAAAGCCCCCAGACCCTTCTAGAGAATCCCAGGTCCACTCTAAAAGCACCCAGACCCTTCTAGAGCCTACCAGGACCCTTCTAAAATCCCCCAGACTCTTCTAGAGCCCCACAGGACCCTTCTAAAAGCCCCCAGACCCTTCTAGACCCTACCCGGATCCTTCTAAAAGCACCCAGACCCTTCTAGAGCCTCCCAGGACCCTTCTAAAATCCCTCAGACCTTTCTAGAGCCCCCCAGGACCCTTATGAAAGCACCCAGAGCCTTCTAGATGCCCACAGGACCCTTCTAAAAGCCCCCACACCCTTCTAGAGCCACCCAGGACCCTTCTAAAAGCCTCCAGACCATTCTAGAACCCCCCAGGACCCTTCTAACAGCCCCCAGACCATTCTAGATCCTCCCCGTATCCTTCTAAAAGACCCCAGACCATTCTAGAGGCCACCAGGACCCTTCTAAAAGCCGCCAGACCCTTCCAGATCCTCCCCGGATCCTTCTAAAATCCTCCAGACCTTTGTAGAGCCTCCCAGGACCCTTTTAAAAGTCCCCAGACCATTCTAGAGACCCCCAGGACCCTTCTAAAAGCACCCAGACGCTTCTAGACCCTCCCCGAATACTTCTTAAAGCACCCAGACCCTTCTAGAGCCTCCCAGGTCCCTTCTAATATCCCGCAGACACTTCTAGAGGCCCCCAGGACCCTTATAAAAGCCCCCAGAGCATTCTAGATGACCCAGGACCCTTCTAAAAGACCTAACACCCTTCTAGAGCCCCCCAGGACCCTTCTAAGAGCCCCCAGACCCTTCTAGATCCCCTCAGGACCCTTCTAAAAGCTCCCAGACCCTTCTAGAGCCCCCCAGGACCCTTCTAAAAGCCCCCAGACCCTTCTAGAGACCCGCAGGACCCTTCTAAAAGCCCCCAGACATTTCTAGAGGACACCAGGACCCTTCTAAAAGCCCCCAGACCTTTCTAGAGCTCCCCAGGACCCTTCTAAAATCCCTCATACCCTTCTAGAGTCCCCCAGGGCTCCTCTAATCGTCCCCAGACCCTTCTAGAGCAACCAAGGACCATTCTAAAAGCCCCCAGACCCTTCTAGAGGCACCCACGACCCTTCTAAAAGCACCCAGACCCTTCTAGAGGCCCCAGTACCCTTCAGAAAGCACCCAGACCCTTCTAGAGCCCCGCAGGACCCTTCTAAAAGCCGCCAGACCCTCCTAGAGCCTCCCCGGATCCTTCTAAAATCCTCCAGACATTTGTAGAGCCCGCCAGGACCCTTCTAAAAGCTCCCAGACCTTTCTAGACCATCCCCGGATCCTTCTAAAATCCTCCAGGCATTTTTAGAGCCCCCCAGGACCCTTCTAAAAGCCCCCAGACCTATCTAGACCATCCCCGGATCATTCTAAAAGCTCCCAGACCCATCTAGAGCACCCCAGGACTCTTCTAAAAGCCTCCAGACCCTTCTATAATCACCCAGGAACCTTCTGAATGCCCCCAGACCTTTCTAGACCCCCCAGGACCCATCTAAAAGCCTCCAGACCCTTCTAGAGGCCCCCAGGACCCTTCTGAAAGCAACCAAACACTTCTAGAGCTCCCCAGGAACCTTCTAAATACACCCAGACACTTCTAGCGCCTCCCAGGACCCTTCTAAAAGCCCCCAGACCCTTCTAGAGCTCCCCAGGACCCTTCTAAAAGCCCCCAGACCCTTCTAGATCCCCCCAGGACCCTTCTAAAAGCACCCAGACCCTTCTAGAGCCACACAGGACCCTTCTAAAAGCCACCAGACCCTTCTAGAACCTCCCCGAATCATTCTAAAAGCACCCAGACCCTTCTAGAGCCTCCCAGGTCCCTTCTAACATCCCTCAGACATCTCTAGAGGCCCCCAGGACCCATCTAAAAGCCCCCAGAACATTCTAGATGCCCCCAGGACCCTTCTAAAAGCCCTCACACCCTTCTAGAGCACCCCAGGACCCTTCTAAAAGGCCCCAGACCCTTATAGAGCCGCCCAGGACTCTTCTAAAAGCCCCCAGACCCTTCTAGAGTCTACCAGGACCCTTCAAAAAGCCCCCAGACCCTTCTAGAGCTGCCCAGGACAATTCTAAACTCCCCCAGACCTTTCTAGAGGCCCCCAGGGCTCCTCTAATGGTCCCCAGACCATTCTAGAGCCCCCAAGGACCCTTCTAAAAGCCTCCAGACCCTTCTAGAGCCTCCCAGGACCCTTCTAAAAGCCCCCAGACAATTCTAGAGCTCGCCAGGACCCTTCTAAAATCTCCCAGACCCTTCTAGAGGACCCCAGTGCCCCTCTAATGGTCCCCAGACCCTTCTAGACCCTCCCAGGATCCTTCTAATAGCTCCCCAGACCCTTCTAGAGACACGCAGGACCCTTCTAAAAGCCCCCAGACCCTTCTAGAGCCTCCCAGGACCCTTCTAAAAGCCCCCAGACAATTCTAGAGCTCGCCAGGACCCTTCTAAAATCTCCCAGACCCTTCTAGAGGACCCCAGGACCCTTCTAAAAGCCCCCAGACCCTTCTAGACCCTCCCAGGATCCTTCTGATAGCTCCCCAGACCCTTCTAGAGCCCCCCAGGACCCTTCTAAAAGACCCAGACCCTTCTAGAGCCTCCACGGACCTATCTGAAAGCCCCCGGACCCTTCCAGAGCCCCCCAGGACCCATCTAAAGCCCCCAGACCCTTCTACTGCCCCACAGGACCATTCTAAAAGCCCCCAGACCATTCTAGAGCCACCCAGGACCCTTCTAAAAGCACCCAGACCTTTCTAGAGGCCCCCTGGACCCTTCAAAAAGCCTCCAGACCCTTCTAGAGCCTCCCAGGACCATTCTAAAAGCACCCAGACAATTCTAGAGCCTCCCAGGACCCTTCTAAAAGCACCCAGACCCTTCTAGAGCCCCCCAGGACCATTCTAAAAGCCCCCAGACCCTTCTAGAGCCTCGCAGGACCCTTCTAAAAGCCCCCAGAACCTTCTAGAGACGCTACAGGACCCTTCTAAAAGCCCTCAGACCCTTCTAGCGTCTCCCAGGACCCTTGT
Source organism: Clamator glandarius (assembly GCA_033459285.1). Taxonomy (NCBI): domain Eukaryota; kingdom Metazoa; phylum Chordata; class Aves; order Cuculiformes; family Cuculidae; genus Clamator; species Clamator glandarius. The sequence goes on along the minus strand of JAUNZM010001392.1, from coordinate 67,368 downwards.
ATAAAGCTCCCAGACCCTTCTAGAGCACCCCAGGACCCTTCTGAAAGCAACCAAACCCTTCTAGAGCTCCCCAGGAACCTTCTAAATACACCCAGACACTTCTAGCGCCTCCCAGGACCCTTCTAAAAGCCCCCAGACCCTTCTAGAGCTCCCCAGGACCCTTCTAAAAGCCCCCAGACCCTTCTAGATCCCCCCAGGACCCTTCTAAAAGCACCCAGACCCTTCTAGAGCCACACAGGACCCTTCTAAAAGCCACCAGACCCTTCTAGAACCTCCCCGAATCATTCTAAAAGCACCCAGACCCTTCTAGAGCCTCCCAGGTCCCTTCTAACATCCCTCAGACATCTCTAGAGGCCCCCAGGACCCTTCTAAAAGCCCCCAGAACATTCTAGATGCCCCCAGGACCCTTCTAAAAGCCCTCACACCCTTCTAGAGCACCCCAGGACCCTTCTAAAAGGCCCCAGACCCTTATAGAGCCGCCCAGGACTCTTCTAAAAGCCCCCAGACCCTTCTAGAGACCCGCAGGACCCTTCTAAACGCCCCCAGACCCTTCTAGAGTCTACCAGGACCCTTCAAAAAGCTCCCAGACCCTTCTAGAGCTGCCCAGGACAATTCTAAACTCCCCCAGACCTTTCTAGAGGCCCCCAGGGCTCCTCTAATGGTCCCCAGACCATTCTAGAGACCCCAAGGACCCTTCTAAAAGCCTCCAGACCCTTCTAGAGACACGCAGGACCCTTCTAAAAGACCCCAGACCCTTCTAGAGCCTCCCAGGACCCTTCTAAAAGCCCCCAGACAATTCTAGAGCTCGCCAGGACCCTTCTAAAATCTCCCAGACCCTTCTAGAGGACCCCAGTGCCCCTCTAATGGTCCCCAGACCCTTCTAGACCCTCCCAGGATCCTTCTAATAGCTACCCAGACCCTTCTAGAGCCCCCCAGGACCCTTCTAAAAGACCCAGACCCTTCTAGAGCCTCCCAGGACCCTTCTAAAAGCCCCCAGACAATTCTAGAGCTCGCCAGGACCCTTCTAAAATCTCCCAGACCCTTCTAGAGGACCCCAGGACCCTTCTAAAAGCCCCCAGACCCTTCTAGACCCTCCCAGGATCCTTCTAATAGCTCCCCAGACCCTTCTAGAGCCCCCCAGGACCCTTCTAAAAGACCCAGACCCTTCTAGAGCCTCCACGGACCCTTCTGAAAGCCCCCGGACCCTTCCAGAGCCCCCCAGGACCAATCTAAAGCCCCCAGACCCTTCTACTGCCCCACAGGACCATTCTAAAAGCCCCCAGACCATTCTAGAGCCACCCAGGACCCTTCTAAAAGCACCTAGACCCTTCTAGAGGCCCCCAGGACCCTTCTAAAAGCTCCCAGACCTTTCGAGAGGCCCCCTGGACCCTTCAAAAAGCCCCCAGACCCTTCTAGAGCCTCCCAGGACCATTCTAAAAGCACCCAGACAATTCTAGAGCCTCCCAGGACCCTTCTAAAAGCACCCAGACCCTTCTAGAGCCCCCCAGGACCATTCTAAAAGCCCCCAGACCCTTCTAGAGCCTCGCAGGACCCTTCTAAAAGCCCCCAGACCCTTCTAGAGACGCTACAGGACCCTTCTAAAAGCCCTCAGACCCTTCTAGTGTCTCCCAGGACCCTTCTATAAAGCTCCCAGACCCTTCTAGAGCACCCCAGGACCCTTCTAAAAACAACCAGACCCTTCTAGAGCCCCCTAGGACCCTTCTCAAAGACCCCAGAGCCTTCTAGAGTCCTCCAGGGCCCTTCTAAAAGCCGCCAGACCCTTCTAGAGACACGCAGGACCCTTCTAAAAGCCCCCAGACCCTTCTAGATTCCCCCAGGACCCTTGTAAAAGCCCCCAGACCCTTCTAGAGCTCCTCAGGACCCTTCTAAAATCCCCCAGACCCTTCTAGAGGACCCCAGGGCTCCTCTAATGGTCCCCAGACCCTTCTAGAGCCACCAAGGACCCTTCTAAATGCCCTCAGAGCTTTCTAGACCCTCCCCGGATCCTTCTAATAGCCCCCAGACCCTTCTAGAGCCCCCCAGGACCCTTCTAAAAGCCCCCGGACCCTTCTAGAGCCCCCCAGGACCCATCTAAAAGCCCCCAGACCCTTCTACAGCCCCACAGGACCCATCTAAAAGCCCCCAGACCCTTCTAGAGCCACCCAGGACCTTTCTGAAAGCACCCAGACCCTTCTAGAGGACCCCAGGACCATTCTGAAAGAACCCAGACCCTTCTAGAACTCCCAAGGACCCTTCTAAAAGCCGCCAGACACTTCTAGAGGCTCCCCGGATCCTTCTAAAATCCTCCAGACATTTGTAGAGCCCCCCAGGACCCTTCTAAAAGCACCCAGACCCTTCTACAGCCCCACAGGACCCTTCTAAAAGCCCCCAGACCCTTCTAGAGACCCGCAGGACCCTTCTAAATGCCCCCAGACCCTTCTAGAGTCTCCCAGGACCCTTCTAAAAGCCCCCAGACCCTTCTAGAGCTCCCCAGGACCCTTCTAAAATATCCCAGACCCCTCTAGAGGCCCCCAGGGCTCCTCTAGTGGTCCCCACACCCTTCTAGAGCCCCCAAGGACCCTTCTAAAAGCCCCCAGACCCTTCTAGAGACACGCAGGACATTTCTAAAAGCCCCCAGACCCTTCTAGAGCCTCCCAGGACCTTTCTAAAAGCCCCCAGACAATTCTAGACCTCCCGAATAACCTTCTAAAATAACCCAGACCATTCTAGAGGCTCCCAGTGCCCCTCTAATGGTTCCCAGACCCTTCTAGAGACCCCCAGGACCCTTCTAAAAGCCCCCAGACCCTTCTAGAGAATCCGAGGACCCTTCTAAAATTCCCCAGACCCTTCTAGAGCCCCCCCGGACCCTTCTAAAAGCCCGCAGACCCTTCTAGAGCCCCACAGGACCATTCTAAAAGCCCCCAGACCATTCTAGAGCCCCCCAGGACCCTTCTAAAAGCCCCCAGACCCTTCTAGAGACCCCCAGGACCCTTCTGAAAGCCCCCAGACCATTCTAGAGCCCCCCAGGACTCTTCTAAATGCCCCCAGACACTTCTAGAGAGCCCAGGGCCCGTCTAAAAGCACCCAGACCCTTCTAGAGAACCCCAGGACCCTTCTAAAAACTCCCAGACCCTTCTAGACCCTCCCCGGATCTTTCTAAAACCCCCAGACCCTTCTAGAGCCCCCCAGGACCATTCTCAAAGACTCCAGACCCTTCTAGAGCCCCCAGGACCCTTCTAAAAGCCCCCAGACCCTTCTAGATCTTCCCCGTATCTTTCTAAATGCCCCCAGACCCTTCTAGAGGACCCCAGGACCCTTCTAAAAGCCGCCAGACCCTTCTAGAGCCTCCCCGGATCATTCTAAAAGCCCATAGACGCTTCTAGATGCCCCCAGGACCATTCTAAAACCCTCCAGACATTTGTAGAGCCTCCCAGGACCCTTCTAAACGCCCCCAGACCCTTCTAGAACCTCCCCGGATCCTTCTAAAAGTACCCAGACCCATCTGGATCCTCCCAGGACCCTTCTAAAAGACCCCAGACCCTTCTAGAGGCACCAAGAACCCTTCTAATAGCCCCCCAGACCCTTCTAGAGCCCCTCAGGAACCTTCTGAAAGCCCCCAGACCCTTCTAGAGCACCCCAGGACCCTTCTAAATGCCCCCAGACCTTTCTAGATGCCCCCAGGATCCTTCTAAAATCCCCCAGACCCTTCTAGAGACCCCCAGGACCCTTCTAAATGCCCCCAGACCCTTCTAGAGCCCCCCAGGACCTTCTAAAAGCCTCCAGACTTTTCTAGAGGCCCGCAGGACCCTTCTGAAATCCCCCAGACCCTTCTAGAGCTCCCCAGGACCCTTCTAAAAGACCCCAGACCATTCTAGAGCCCCCCATAACTCCTCTAAAAGCCCCCAGACCCTTCTAGAGAAGCCCAGGGCCACTATAAAAGCACCCAGACCCTTCTAGAGCTCCCCAGGACCCTCCTAAAATCCCTCAGACCCTTCTAGAGCCCACCAGGACCCTTCCAAAATCACCCAGACCCTTCTAGAACCCCCCAGAACCCTTCTAAAACCCCCCAGACCGTTCTAGACCCTCCCCGGATCCTTCTAAAAGCCCCCACACCCTTCTAGAGCCACCCAGGACCCTTCTAAAAGCCTCCAGACCCTTCTAGAGCCCCCCAGGACCCTTCTCAAAGCCCCCAGACCCTTCTAGAGATTCCACGTATCCTTCTAAATGCCCCCAGACCAATCTAGAGCCCCCCAGGACTCTTCTAAAAACATCCAGTCGCTTCTAGAGGCCACCAGGACCGTTCTGAATGCACCCAGACCATTCTAGAGCCCATCAGGACCATTCTAAAAGCCTCCAGACCCTTCTACATGCCCCCAGGACCCTTTTGAAAGCCCCCAGACCCTTCTAGAGCTCCCCAGGACCCTTCCAAATACACCCAAACACTTCTAGCGAACCCCAGGACCCTTCTGAAAGCCCCAGATCCTTCTAGAGCTCCCCAGGACTCTTCTAAAAAGCCCCAGACCCTTCTAGAGCTCCCCAGGACCCGTCTAAAAGACCCCAGACCCTTCTAGAGCTCCACAGGACCCTTCTAAAAGCCGAAGACCCTTCTAGACCCTCCCCGGATCCTTCTAAAAGCACCCAGACCCTTCTAGAGCCTCCCCGGACCCTTCTAAAAGGCCGCAGACAATTCTAGAGGCCCCCAGGACCCTTCTAAAAGCACCCGGAGACTTCTAGATGCACCCAGGACCATTCTAAAAGCCCTCACACCCTTCTAGAGCCCACCAGGACCCTTCTAAAAGCCGCCAGACCCTTCTAGAACCCCCCAGGACCCTTCTAAAAGCTTCCAGACGCTTCTAGAGACCCGCAGGACCCTTCTAAATGCACCCAGACCCTTCTAGAGTCTCCCAGGACCCTTCTAAAAGCCCCCAGACCCTTCTAGAGCTCTCCATGACCATTCTAAAATACCCCAGACCCTTCTAGAGGTCCCCAGGGCACCTCTAGTGGTCCCCAGACCCTTCTACAGCCTCCAAGGACCATTCTAAAAGCCCCCAGACCCTTCAAGAGCTCCCCAGAACCCTTCTAAAATCCCCCAGACCCTTCTAGAGGCCCCTAGGGCCCCTCTAATGGTCCCCAGACCCTTCTAGAGCCCCCAAGGACCCTTCTAAAAGCCCCCAGAACCTTCTAGAGACCCGCAGGACCCTTCTAAAAGAACCCAGACCCTTGTAGACCATCCCTGGATCCTTCTAATAGCCCCCAGACCCTTCTAGAGCCCCCCAGGACCCTTCTAAAAGTCCCCAGACCCTTCTAGACCCTCCCCGGATCCTTCTAAAAGCACCCAGACCCTTCTAGAGCCTCCCAGGACCCTTATAAAATCCCTCAGACCCTTCTAGAGCCCCCAAGGACCCTTATAAAAGCCCCCAGAGATTTCTAGATGCACCCAGGACCATTCTAAAAGCCCCCAGACCCTTCTAGAACTCCCCAGGACCCTTCTAAAAGCCGCCAGACCCTTCTAGAGCCGCCCAGGACCCTTCTAAAAGCTCCCAGACCCTTCTAGAGACGCGCAGGACCCATCTAAATGCCCCCAGACCCTTCTAGAGTTTCCCAGGACCCTTCTAAAAGCCCCCAGACCCTTCTAGAGCTCCCCAGGACCCTTCTAAAATACCCCAGACACTTCTAGAGGCCTCCAGGGCCCCTCTAGTGGTCCCCAGACCCTTCTAGAGCCCCCAAGGACCATTCTAAAAGCCGCCAGACCCTTCTAGAGGCCCCTAGGGCCCCTCTAATGGTCCCCAGACCCTTCTAGAGACCCAAGGACCCTTCTAAAAGCCCCCAGACCCTTCTAGAGACCCGCAGGATACTTCGAAATGACCCCAGACCCTTGTAGAGCCCCCCAGGACCCTTCTAAAAGCCCCCAGACCCTTCTAGAGCCTCCCAGGACCCTTCTGAAAGACCCCAGACCCATCTAGATGCGCCCAGGACCCTTCTAAAAGACCCCAGACCATTCTAGAGCCCCCCATTACTCTTCTAAAAGCTCTCAGACCGTTCTAGAGAAGTCCAGGGCCCCTCTAAAAGCACCCAGACCCTTCTAGAGCTCCCCAGGACCCTTCTAAAATCCCTCAGACCCTTCTAGAGCCCCCCAGGATCCTTCTAAAATTCCCCAGACCCTTCTAGAACCCCCCAGGACCCTTCTAAAACCACCCAGACCGTTCTAGACCCTCCCCGGATCCTTCTAAAAGAACCCAGACCCTTCTAGAGGTCCCCAGGACCCTTCTAAAATCCCTCAGACCCTTCTAGAGCCCCCCAGGATCCTTCTAAAATCCCCCAGACCCTTCTAGAACCCCCCAGGACCCTTCTAAAACCACCCAGACCGTTCTAGACCCTCCCCGGATCCTTCTAAAAGCACCCAGACCCTTCTAGAGCTCCCCAGGACCCTTCTAAAATACCCCAGACCCTTCTAGAGGCCTCCAGGGCCCCTCTAGTGGTCCCCAGACCCTTCTAGAGCCCCCAAGGACCATTCTAAAAGCCCCCAGACCCTTCTAGAGGCCCCTAAGGCCCCTCTAATGGTCCCCAGACCCTTCTAGAGCCCCCAGGACCCTTCTGAATGCCCCCAGACCCTTCTAGAGCTCCCCAGGACCCTTCTAAAAGCCCCTAAAGCCTTCTAGAGCCCCCCAGGACCCTTCTAAAAGCACCCAGACCCTTCTAGACCCTCCCCGAATCCTTCTAAAAGCACCCAGACCATTCTAGAGCCTACCAGGACCCTTCTAATATCCCGCAGACAATTCTAGAGGCCCCCAGGACCCTTCTAAAAGCCCCCAGACCATTCTAGAGCCACCCAGGGCCCTTCTAAAATCACCCAGACCCTTCTAGAGCCTCCCAGGACCCTTCTAAACTCCCCCAGAGCATTCTAGAGCCCCCCAGGACCATTCTAAAGGCACCCAGACCCTTCTAAAGACCCCCGGGACCCTTCTAAAAGTCCCCAGACCCTTCTAGAGCCTCCCAGGACCCTTTTAAAATCCCTCAGACACTTCTAGAGGCCCCCAGGACCCTTCTAAAAGCCCCCAGTGCCTTCTAGAACCTCCCCGGATCCTTCTAATAGCACCCAGACCCTTCTAGAGCCCCCCAGGACCCTTCTAAAAGGGCCCAGACCCTTCTAGAGCCTCCACGGACACTTCTAAAAGCAACCAGACCCTTCTAGAGCCTCCCAGGACCCTTTTAAAATCCCTCAGACACTTCTAGAGGCCCCCAGGACCCTTCTAAAATACCCCAGAGCCTTCAAGATGCCCCCAGGACAATTCTAAAAGACCTCACACCCTTCTAGAGCCCCCCAGGAACCTTCTAAAAGCCCCCAGACCCTTCTAGAGACCCGCAGGACCCTTCTAATAGCACTCAGACCCTTCTAGAGTCTACCAGGACCCTTCTAAAAGCACCCAGACCTTTCTAGAGCTCCCCAGGACCATTCTAAACTCCCCCAGACCCTTCCAGAGCCCCCCAGGACGCTTCTAAATGCCCCCAGACCCATCTAGACCGCCCCAGGACTCTTCTAAAAGCCTCCAGTCCCTTCTAGAGGCACCCAGGACCCTTCTGAATGCCCCCAGACCCTTCTAGAGCCCCCCAGGACTCTTCTAAAAGACCCCAGACCATTCCAGAGGCCCTCAGGACCCTTCTGAAAGCGCCCAGACCCTTCTAGAGCAACCCAGGACCCTTCTAAATGCACCCAGACCCTTCTAGCGCCACCCAGGACCCTTCTAAAAGCCCCCAGACCCTTCTAGCGCTCCCCAGGACCCTTCTAAAAGTCCCCAGACACTTCTAGACCCCCCAGGACCCTTCTAAAAGCACCCAGACCATTCTAGACCCACCCCGAATCCTTCTAAAAGCGCCCAGACCATTCTAGAACCTCCCAGGACCCTTCTAAAAGGCCGCAGACATTTCTAGAAGATCCCAGGACCCTTCTAAAAGACCCCAGAGCCTTCTAGATGACCCCAGGACCCTTCTAAAAGCCCTCACACACTTTAGAGCCCCCCAGGACCCTTCTAAAAGACCCCAGACCCTTCTAGAGCCCCTCAGGACCCTTCTAAAAGCCCCCAGACCCTTCTAGAGACCCGCAGGACCCTTTTAAATGCCCCCAGACACTTCTAGAGTCTCCCAGGCCCGTTCTAAAAGCCCCCAGACCCTTCTAGATCCCCCCAGGACCCTTCTAAAAGTACCCAGACCATTCTAGAGCCCCCTAGGACTCTTCTTAAAGCCCCCAGACCCTTCTAGAGAATCCCAGGTCCACTCTAAAAGCACCCAGACCCTTCTAGAGCCTACCAGGACCCTTCTAAAATCCCCCAGACTCTTCTAGAGCCCCACAGGACCCTTCTAAAAGCCCCCAGACCCTTCTAGACCCTACCCGGATCCTTCTAAAAGCACCCAGACCCTTCTAGAGCCTCCCAGGACCCTTCTAAAATCCCTCAGACCTTTCTAGAGCCCCCCAGGACCCTTATGAAAGCACCCAGAGCCTTCTAGATGCCCACAGGACCCTTCTAAAAGCCCCCACACCCTTCTAGAGCCACCCAGGACCCTTCTAAAAGCCTCCAGACCATTCTAGAACCCCCCAGGACCCTTCTAACAGCCCCCAGACCATTCTAGATCCTCCCCGTATCCTTCTAAAAGACCCCAGACCATTCTAGAGGCCACCAGGACCCTTCTAAAAGCCGCCAGACCCTTCCAGATCCTCCCCGGATCCTTCTAAAATCCTCCAGACCTTTGTAGAGCCTCCCAGGACCCTTTTAAAAGTCCCCAGACCATTCTAGAGACCCCCAGGACCCTTCTAAAAGCACCCAGACGCTTCTAGACCCTCCCCGAATACTTCTTAAAGCACCCAGACCCTTCTAGAGCCTCCCAGGTCCCTTCTAATATCCCGCAGACACTTCTAGAGGCCCCCAGGACCCTTATAAAAGCCCCCAGAGCATTCTAGATGACCCAGGACCCTTCTAAAAGACCTAACACCCTTCTAGAGCCCCCCAGGACCCTTCTAAGAGCCCCCAGACCCTTCTAGATCCCCTCAGGACCCTTCTAAAAGCTCCCAGACCCTTCTAGAGCCCCCCAGGACCCTTCTAAAAGCCCCCAGACCCTTCTAGAGACCCGCAGGACCCTTCTAAAAGCCCCCAGACATTTCTAGAGGACACCAGGACCCTTCTAAAAGCCCCCAGACCTTTCTAGAGCTCCCCAGGACCCTTCTAAAATCCCTCATACCCTTCTAGAGTCCCCCAGGGCTCCTCTAATCGTCCCCAGACCCTTCTAGAGCAACCAAGGACCATTCTAAAAGCCCCCAGACCCTTCTAGAGGCACCCACGACCCTTCTAAAAGCACCCAGACCCTTCTAGAGGCCCCAGTACCCTTCAGAAAGCACCCAGACCCTTCTAGAGCCCCGCAGGACCCTTCTAAAAGCCGCCAGACCCTCCTAGAGCCTCCCCGGATCCTTCTAAAATCCTCCAGACATTTGTAGAGCCCGCCAGGACCCTTCTAAAAGCTCCCAGACCTTTCTAGACCATCCCCGGATCCTTCTAAAATCCTCCAGGCATTTTTAGAGCCCCCCAGGACCCTTCTAAAAGCCCCCAGACCTATCTAGACCATCCCCGGATCATTCTAAAAGCTCCCAGACCCATCTAGAGCACCCCAGGACTCTTCTAAAAGCCTCCAGACCCTTCTATAATCACCCAGGAACCTTCTGAATGCCCCCAGACCTTTCTAGACCCCCCAGGACCCATCTAAAAGCCTCCAGACCCTTCTAGAGGCCCCCAGGACCCTTCTGAAAGCAACCAAACACTTCTAGAGCTCCCCAGGAACCTTCTAAATACACCCAGACACTTCTAGCGCCTCCCAGGACCCTTCTAAAAGCCCCCAGACCCTTCTAGAGCTCCCCAGGACCCTTCTAAAAGCCCCCAGACCCTTCTAGATCCCCCCAGGACCCTTCTAAAAGCACCCAGACCCTTCTAGAGCCACACAGGACCCTTCTAAAAGCCACCAGACCCTTCTAGAACCTCCCCGAATCATTCTAAAAGCACCCAGACCCATCTAGAGCCCACCAGGACTCTTCTAAAACCCTCCAGACCCTTCTAGAGGCCCCCAGGACCCTTCTGAAAGAACCCAGACCCTTCTAGACCCCCCAGGACCCTTCTAAAAGCCTCCAGACCCTTCTAGAGCTCCCCAGGACCCTTCTAAATGCACCCAGACATTTCTAGCGCCCCCCAGGACCCTTCTAAAAGTCCCCAGACCCATCTAGAGCTCCCCAGGACCCTTCTAAAAGCCCCCAGACCCTTCTAGAGCCCCCCTGTACCCTTCTAAAAGCACCCAGACCATTCGAGAGATCCACAGGACCCTTCTAAAAGCCACCAGACCCTTCTAGACCCTCCCCGAATCCTTCTAAAAGCACTCAGACCCTTCTAGAGACACGCAGGACCCTTCTAAAAGCCCCCAGACCCTTCTAGAGCCTCCCAGGACCATTCTAAAAGCCCCCAGAGAATTCTAGAGCTCCCCAGGACCCTTCTAAAATCCTCCAGACCCTTCTAGAGGACCCCAGTGCCCCTCTAATGCTCCCCAGACCCTTCTAGAGCCCCCAAGGACCCTTCTAAAAGCCCCCAGAGCCTTCTAGACCCTCCCTGGATCCTTCTAATAGCACCCAGACCCTTCTAGAGCCCCCCAGGACCCTTCTACAAGACCTCCGAACCCTTCTAGAGCCTCTACGGACCCTTATAAAAGCCCCCGGACCCTTCTAGAGCCCCCCAGGACCCATCTAAAAGCCCCCAGACCCTTCTACAGCCACACAGGACCCTTCTGAAAGCACCCAGACCCTTCTAGAGCCCCCCAGGACCCTTCTAAAAGAACCCAGACCCTTCTACACCCTCCCCGGATCATTCTAAAAGCACCCAGACCCTTCTACAGCCTCCCAGGACCCTTCTAAAATCCTTCAGACCCTTCTAGAAGCCCCCAGGACCCTTCTGAAAGCCCCCAGAGCCTTGTAGATGCCCCCAGGACCCTTCTAAAAGCAACCACACCCTTCTAGAGCCCCCCAGGACGCTTCTAAAAGCCCCCAGACCATTCTAGAGCCACCCAGAACCCTTCTAAAAGCCCCCAGACCCTTCTAGAGGCCCCCAAGATCCTTCTAAAAGCACCCAGACCCTTCTAGAGCCCCCCGGGACCCTTCTAAATGCCCCCAGACCATTCTAGAGTCACCCAAGACATTTCTAAAAGCACCCAGACCCTTCTAGAGCCCACCAGGACCCTTCTAAAAGCAACCAGACCATTCTAGAGCCACCCAGAGCCCTTCTAAAATCACCCAGACACTTCTAGGGCCTCCCAGGACCATTCTAAAAATCCTCAGACCCATCTAGAGGCCCCCAGGACCCTTCTAAAAGTCCCCAGAGCCATCTAGATGCCCCCAGGACCCTTCTAAAAGCACTCACACTCTTCTAAAGCCACCCAGGACTCTTCTAAAAGCCCCCAGAGCATTCTAGAGCCCCGCAGGACCATTCTAAAAGCCCCCAGACCCTTCTAAAGACCCCCAGGACCCGTCTAAAAGCCTCTAGACCCTTCTAGAGCCTCCCAGGACCCTTCTAAAAGAACCCAGACGCTTCTAGATCACCACAGGACCCTTCTAAAAGCCCCCAGACCCTTCTAGACCCTCCCCGAATCCTTCTAAAACACCCAGACACTTCTAGAGCCTCCCAGGACCCTTCTAATATCCCGCAGACATTTCTAGAGGCCCCCAGGACCCTTCTAAGAGCACCCAGACCATTCTAGATCCCCCCAGGACCCTTCTAAAAGCCCCCAGACCCTTCTAGAGACCCGCAGGACCCTTCTAAAAGCCCCCAGACCCTTCTAGATTCTCCCAGGACCCTTCTAAAAGCCCCCAGACACTTCTAGAGCTCCCCAGGACCCTTCTAAAATCCTCCAGACCCTTCTAGAGGCCACCAGGGCTTCTCTAATGGTCCCCAGACCCTTCTAGAGCCGCCAAGGACCCTTCTAAAAGGCCCCAGAGCCTTCTAGACCCTCCCCGGATCCTTCTAATAGACCCCAGACCCTTCTAGAACCACGCAGGACCCTTCTAAAAGCACCCAGACCTTTCTAGAGGCCCCCTGGACCCTTCAAAAAGCCCCCAGACCCTTCTAGAGCCTCCCAGGGCCATTCTAAAAGCAACCAGACCCTTCTAGATCCTCCCAGGACCCTTCTAAAAGCACCCAGACCCTTCTAGAGCCCCCCAGGATCTTTCTAAATGCCCCCAGACCCTTCTAGAGCCCCACAGGACCCTTCTAAAAGCACCCATACCCTTCTAGAGACCCTACAGGACCCTTCTAGAAGCCCTCAGACCTTTCCAGAGTCTCCCAGGACCCTTCTAAAAGCCCCCAGACCCTTCTAGAGCCCCCCAGGACAAATCTAAAAGCACCCAGACCCTTCTAGAGCCCCCTAGGACCCTTCTCAAAGAACCCAGACCCTTCTAGATTCCTCCAGGACCCTTCTAAAAGCACCCAGACCCTTCTAGAGACCCGCAGGACCCTTCTATAAGCCCCCAGACCCTTCTATATTCCCCCAGGACCCTTCTAAATGCACCCAGACATTTCTAGCGCCCCCCAGGACCCTTCTAAAAGTCCCCAGACCCTTCTAGAGCTCCCCAGGACCCTTCTAAAATCCCCCAGACCCTTCTAGAGGCCGCCAGGGCTCCTCTAATGATCCCCAGACCCTTCTAGAGCCCCCAAGGACCCTTCTAAAAGCCCCCAGTGCCTTCTAGACCCTCCCCGGATCCTTCTAATAGCACCCAGACCCTTCTAGAGCCCCCCAGGACCCTTCTAAAAGGGCCCAGACCCTTCTAGAGCCTCCACGGACACTTCTAAAAGCAACCAGACCCTTCTAGAGCCTCCCAGGACCCTTTTAAAATCCCTCAGACACTTCTAGAGGCCCCCAGGACCCTTCTAAAATACCCCAGAGCCTTCAAGATGCCCCCAGGACAATTCTAAAAGACCTCACACCCTTCTAGAGCCCCCCAGGAACCTTCTAAAAGCCCCCAGACCCTTCTAGAGACCCGCAGGACCCTTCTAATAGCACTCAGACCCTTCTAGAGTCTACCAGGACCCTTCTAAAAGCACCCAGACCTTTCTAGAGCTCCCCAGGACCATTCTAAACTCCCCCAGACCCTTCCAGAGCCCCCCAGGACGCTTCTAAATGCCCCCAGACCCATCTAGACCGCCCCAGGACTCTTCTAAAAGCCTCCAGTCCCTTCTAGAGGCACCCAGGACCCTTCTGAATGCCCCCAGACCCTTCTAGAGCCCCCCAGGACTCTTCTAAAAGACCCCAGACCATTCCAGAGGCCCTCAGGACCCTTCTGAAAGCGCCCAGACCCTTCTAGAGCAACCCAGGACCCTTCTAAATGCACCCAGACCCTTCTAGCGCCACCCAGGACCCTTCTAAAAGCCCCCAGACCCTTCTAGCGCTCCCCAGGACCCTTCTAAAAGTCCCCAGACACTTCTAGACCCCCCAGGACCCTTCTAAAAGCACCCAGACCATTCTAGACCCACCCCGAATCCTTCTAAAAGCGCCCAGACCATTCTAGAACCTCCCAGGACCCTTCTAAAAGGCCGCAGACATTTCTAGAAGATCCCAGGACCCTTCTAAAAGACCCCAGAGCCTTCTAGATGACCCCAGGACCCTTCTAAAAGCCCTCACACACTTTAGAGCCCCCCAGGACCCTTCTAAAAGACCCCAGACCCTTCTAGAGCCCCCCAGGACCCTTCTAAAAGCCCCCAGACCCTTCTAGAGACCCGCAGGACCCTTTTAAATGCCCCCAGACACTTCTAGAGTCTCCCAGGCCCGTTCTAAAAGCCCCCAGACCCTTCTAGATCCCCCCAGGACCCTTCTAAAAGTACCCAGACCATTCTAGAGCCCCCTAGGACTCTTCTTAAAGCCCCCAGACCCTTCTAGAGAATCCCAGGTCCACTCTAAAAGCACCCAGACCCTTCTAGAGCCTACCAGGACCCTTCTAAAATCCCCCAGACTCTTCTAGAGCCCCACAGGACCCTTCTAAAAGCCCCCAGACCCTTCTAGACCCTACCCGGATCCTTCTAAAAGCACCCAGACCCTTCTAGAGCCTCCCAGGACCCTTCTAAAATCCCTCAGACCTTTCTAGAGCCCCCCAGGACCCTTATGAAAGCACCCAGAGCCTTCTAGATGCCCACAGGACCCTTCTAAAAGCCCCCACACCCTTCTAGAGCCACCCAGGACCCTTCTAAAAGCCTCCAGACCATTCTAGAACCCCCCAGGACCCTTCTAACAGCCCCCAGACCCTTCTAGAGACCCGCAGGACCCTTTTAAATGCCCCCAGACACTTCTAGAGTCTCCCAGGCCCGTTCTAAAAGCCCCCAGACCCTTCTAGATCCCCCCAGGACCCTTCTAAAAGCACCCAGACCATTCTAGACCCACCCCGAATCCTTCTAAAAGCGCCCAGACCATTCTAGAACCTCCCAGGACCCTTCTAAAAGGCCGCAGACATTTCTAGAAGATCCCAGGACCCTTCTAAAAGACCCCAGAGCCTTCTAGATGACCCCAGGACCCTTCTAAAAGCCCTCACACACTTTAGAGCCCCCCAGGACCCTTCTAAAAGACCCCAGACCCTTCTAGAGCCCCCCAGGACCCTTCTAAAAGCCCCCAGACCCTTCTAGAGACCCGCAGGACCCTTTTAAATGCCCCCAGACACTTCTAGAGTCTCCCAGGCCCGTTCTAAAAGCCCCCAGACCCTTCTAGATCCCCCCAGGACCCTTCTAAAAGTACCCAGACCATTCTAGAGCCCCCTAGGACTCTTCTTAAAGCCCCCAGACCCTTCTAGAGAATCCCAGGTCCACTCTAAAAGCACCCAGACCCTTCTAGAGCCTACCAGGACCCTTCTAAAATCCCCCAGACTCTTCTAGAGCCCCACAGGACCCTTCTAAAAGCCCCCAGACCCTTCTAGACCCTACCCGGATCCTTCTAAAAGCACCCAGACCCTTCTAGAGCCTCCCAGGACCCTTCTAAAATCCCTCAGACCTTTCTAGAGCCCCCCAGGACCCTTATGAAAGCACCCAGAGCCTTCTAGATGCCCACAGGACCCTTCTAAAAGCCCCCACACCCTTCTAGAGCCACCCAGGACCCTTCTAAAAGCCTCCAGACCATTCTAGAACCCCCCAGGACCCTTCTAACAGCCCCCAGACCATTCTAGATCCTCCCCGTATCCTTCTAAAAGACCCCAGACCATTCTAGAGGCCACCAGGACCCTTCTAAAAGCCGCCAGACCCTTCCAGATCCTCCCCGGATCCTTCTAAAATCCTCCAGACCTTTGTAGAGCCTCCCAGGACCCTTTTAAAAGTCCCCAGACCATTCTAGAGACCCCCAGGACCCTTCTAAAAGCACCCAGACGCTTCTAGACCCTCCCCGAATACTTCTTAAAGCACCCAGACCCTTCTAGAGCCTCCCAGGTCCCTTCTAATATCCCGCAGACACTTCTAGAGGCCCCCAGGACCCTTATAAAAGCCCCCAGAGCATTCTAGATGACCCAGGACCCTTCTAAAAGACCTAACACCCTTCTAGAGCCCCCCAGGACCCTTCTAAGAGCCCCCAGACCCTTCTAGATCCCCTCAGGACCCTTCTAAAAGCTCCCAGACCCTTCTAGAGCCCCCCAGGACCCTTCTAAAAGCCCCCAGACCCTTCTAGAGACCCGCAGGACCCTTCTAAAAGCCCCCAGACATTTCTAGAGGACACCAGGACCCTTCTAAAAGCCCCCAGACCTTTCTAGAGCTCCCCAGGACCCTTCTAAAATCCCTCATACCCTTCTAGAGTCCCCCAGGGCTCCTCTAATCGTCCCCAGACCCTTCTAGAGCAACCAAGGACCATTCTAAAAGCCCCCAGACCCTTCTAGAGGCACCCACGACCCTTCTAAAAGCACCCAGACCCTTCTAGAGGCCCCAGTACCCTTCAGAAAGCACCCAGACCCTTCTAGAGCCCCGCAGGACCCTTCTAAAAGCCGCCAGACCCTCCTAGAGCCTCCCCGGATCCTTCTAAAATCCTCCAGACATTTGTAGAGCCCGCCAGGACCCTTCTAAAAGCTCCCAGACCTTTCTAGACCATCCCCGGATCCTTCTAAAATCCTCCAGGCATTTTTAGAGCCCCCCAGGACCCTTCTAAAAGCCCCCAGACCTATCTAGACCATCCCCGGATCATTCTAAAAGCTCCCAGACCCATCTAGAGCACCCCAGGACTCTTCTAAAAGCCTCCAGACCCTTCTATAATCACCCAGGAACCTTCTGAATGCCCCCAGACCTTTCTAGACCCCCCAGGACCCATCTAAAAGCCTCCAGACCCTTCTAGAGGCCCCCAGGACCCTTCTGAAAGCAACCAAACACTTCTAGAGCTCCCCAGGAACCTTCTAAATACACCCAGACACTTCTAGCGCCTCCCAGGACCCTTCTAAAAGCCCCCAGACCCTTCTAGAGCTCCCCAGGACCCTTCTAAAAGCCCCCAGACCCTTCTAGATCCCCCCAGGACCCTTCTAAAAGCACCCAGACCCTTCTAGAGCCACACAGGACCCTTCTAAAAGCCACCAGACCCTTCTAGAACCTCCCCGAATCATTCTAAAAGCACCCAGACCCTTCTAGAGCCTCCCAGGTCCCTTCTAACATCCCTCAGACATCTCTAGAGGCCCCCAGGACCCTTCTAAAAGCCCCCAGAACATTCTAGATGCCCCCAGGACCCTTCTAAAAGCCCTCACACCCTTCTAGAGCACCCCAGGACCCTTCTAAAAGGCCCCAGACCCTTATAGAGCCGCCCAGGACTCTTCTAAAAGCCCCCAGACCCTTCTAGAGTCTACCAGGACCCTTCAAAAAGCCCCCAGACCCTTCTAGAGCTGCCCAGGACAATTCTAAACTCCCCCAGACCTTTCTAGAGGCCCCCAGGGCTCCTCTAATGGTCCCCAGACCATTCTAGAGCCCCCAAGGACCCTTCTAAAAGCCTCCAGACCCTTCTAGAGCCTCCCAGGACCCTTCTAAAAGCCCCCAGACAATTCTAGAGCTCGCCAGGACCCTTCTAAAATCTCCCAGACCCTTCTAGAGGACCCCAGTGCCCCTCTAATGGTCCCCAGACCCTTCTAGACCCTCCCAGGATCCTTCTAATAGCTCCCCAGACCCTTCTAGAGACACGCAGGACCCTTCTAAAAGACCCCAGACCCTTCTAGAGCCTCCCAGGACCCTTCTAAAAGCCCCCAGACAATTCTAGAGCTCGCCAGGACCCTTCTAAAATCTCCCAGACCCTTCTAGAGGACCCCAGGACCCTTCTAAAAGCCCCCAGACCCTTCTAGACCCTCCCAGGATCCTTCTGATAGCTCCCCAGACCCTTCTAGAGCCCCCCAGGACCCTTCTAAAAGACCCAGACCCTTCTAGAGCCTCCACGGACCTATCTGAAAGCCCCCGGACCCTTCCAGAGCCCCCCAGGACCCATCTAAAGCCCCCAGACCCTTCTACTGCCCCACAGGACCATTCTAAAAGCCCCCAGACCATTCTAGAGCCACCCAGGACCCTTCTAAAAGCACCCAGACCTTTCTAGAGGCCCCCTGGACCCTTCAAAAAGCCTCCAGACCCTTCTAGAGCCTCCCAGGACCATTCTAAAAGCACCCAGACAATTCTAGAGCCTCCCAGGACCCTTCTAAAAGCACCCAGACCCTTCTAGAGCCCCCCAGGACCATTCTAAAAGCCCCCAGACCCTTCTAGAGCCTCGCAGGACCCTTCTAAAAGCCCCCAGAACCTTCTAGAGACGCTACAGGACCCTTCTAAAAGCCCTCAGACCCTTCTAGCGTCTCCCAGGACCCTTGTATAAAGCTCCCAGACCCTTCTAGAGCACCCCAGGACCCTTCTGAAAGCAACCAAACCCTTCTAGAGCTCCCCAGGAACCTTCTAAATACACCCAGACACTTCTAGCGCCTCCCAGGACCCTTCTAAAAGCCCCCAGACCCTTCTAGAGCTCCCCAGGACCCTTCTAAAAGCCCCCAGACCCTTCTAGATCCCCCCAGGACCCTTCTAAAAGCACCCAGACCCTTCTAGAGCCACACAGGACCCTTCTAAAAGCCACCAGACCCTTCTAGAACCTCCCCGAATCATTCTAAAAGCACCCAGACCCTTCTAGAGCCTCCCAGGTCCCTTCTAACATCCCTCAGACATCTCTAGAGGCCCCCAGGACCCTTCTAAAAGCCCCCAGAACATTCTAGATGCCCCCAGGACCCTTCTAAAAGCCCTCACACCCTTCTAGAGCACCCCAGGACCCTTCTAAAAGGCCCCAGACCCTTATAGAGCCGCCCAGGACTCTTCTAAAAGCCCCCAGACCCTTCTAGAGACCCGCAGGACCCTTCTAAACGCCCCCAGACCCTTCTAGAGTCTACCAGGACCCTTCAAAAAGCTCCCAGACCCTTCTAGAGCTGCCCAGGACAATTCTAAACTCCCCCAGACCTTTCTAGAGGCCCCCAGGGCTCCTCTAATGGTCCCCAGACCATTCTAGAGACCCCAAGGACCCTTCTAAAAGCCTCCAGACCCTTCTAGAGACACGCAGGACCCTTCTAAAAGACCCCAGACCCTTCTAGAGCCTCCCAGGACCCTTCTAAAAGCCCCCAGACAATTCTAGAGCTCGCCAGGACCCTTCTAAAATCTCCCAGACCCTTCTAGAGGACCCCAGTGCCCCTCTAATGGTCCCCAGACCCTTCTAGACCCTCCCAGGATCCTTCTAATAGCTACCCAGACCCTTCTAGAGCCCCCCAGGACCCTTCTAAAAGACCCAGACCCTTCTAGAGCCTCCCAGGACCCTTCTAAAAGCCCCCAGACAATTCTAGAGCTCGCCAGGACCCTTCTAAAATCTCCCAGACCCTTCTAGAGGACCCCAGGACCCTTCTAAAAGCCCCCAGACCCTTCTAGACCCTCCCAGGATCCTTCTAATAGCTCCCCAGACCCTTCTAGAGCCCCCCAGGACCCTTCTAAAAGACCCAGACCCTTCTAGAGCCTCCACGGACCCTTCTGAAAGCCCCCGGACCCTTCCAGAGCCCCCCAGGACCCATCTAAAGCCCCCAGACCCTTCTACTGCCCCACAGGACCATTCTAAAAGCCCCCAGACCATTCTAGAGCCACCCAGGACCCTTCTAAAAGCACCTAGACCCTTCTAGAGGCCCCCAGGACCCTTCTAAAAGCTCCCAGACCTTTCGAGAGGCCCCCTGGACCCTTCAAAAAGCCCCCAGACCCTTCTAGAGCCTCCCAGGACCATTCTAAAAGCACCCAGACAATTCTAGAGCCTCCCAGGACCCTTCTAAAAGCACCCAGACCCTTCTAGAGCCCCCCAGGACCATTCTAAAAGCCCCCAGACCCTTCTAGAGCCTCGCAGGACCCTTCTAAAAGCCCCCAGACCCTTCTAGAGACGCTACAGGACCCTTCTAAAAGCCCTCAGACCCTTCTAGTGTCTCCCAGGACCCTTCTATAAAGCTCCCAGACCCTTCTAGAGCACCCCAGGACCCTTCTAAAAACAACCAGACCCTTCTAGAGCCCCCTAGGACCCTTCTCAAAGACCCCAGAGCCTTCTAGAGTCCTCCAGGGCCCTTCTAAAAGCCGCCAGACCCTTCTAGAGACACGCAGGACCCTTCTAAAAGCCCCCAGACCCTTCTAGATTCCCCCAGGACCCTTGTAAAAGCCCCCAGACCCTTCTAGAGCTCCTCAGGACCCTTCTAAATGCCCTCAGAGCTTTCTAGACCCTCCCCGGATCCTTCTAATAGCCCCCAGACCCTTCTAGAGCCCCCCAGGACCCTTCTAAATGCCCCCGGACCCTTCTAGAGCCCCCCAGGACCCATCTAAAAGCCCCCAGACCCTTCTACAGCCCCACAGGACCCATCTAAAAGCCCCCAGACCCTTCTAGAGCCACCCAGGACCTTTCTGAAAGCACCCAGACCCTTCTAGAGGACCCCAGGACCATTCTGAAAGAACCCAGACCCTTCTAGAACTCCCAAGGACCCTTCTAAAAGCCGCCAGACACTTCTAGAGGCTCCCCGGATCCTTCTAAAATCCTCCAGACATTTGTAGAGCCCCCCAGGACCCTTCTAAAAGCACCCAGACCCTTCTACAGCCCCACAGGACCCTTCTAAAAGCCCCCAGACCCTTCTAGAGACCCGCAGGACCCTTCTAAATGCCCCCAGACCCTTCTAGAGTCTCCCAGGACCCTTCTAAAAGCCCCCAGACCCTTCTAGAGCTCCCCAGGACCCTTCTAAAATATCCCAGACCCCTCTAGAGGCCCCCAGGGCTCCTCTAGTGGTCCCCACACCCTTCTAGAGCCCCCAAGGACCCTTCTAAAAGCCCCCAGACCCTTCTAGAGACACGCAGGACATTTCTAAAAGCCCCCAGACCCTTCTAGAGCCTCCCAGGACCTTTCTAAAAGCCCCCAGACAATTCTAGACCTCCCGAATAACCTTCTAAAATAACCCAGACCATTCTAGAGGCTCCCAGTGCCCCTCTAATGGTTCCCAGACCCTTCTAGAGACCCCCAGGACCCTTCTAAAAGCTCCCAGACCCTTCTAGAGAATCCGAGGACCCTTCTAAAATTCCCCAGACCCTTCTAGAGCCCCCCCGGACCCTTCTAAAAGCCCGCAGACCCTTCTAGAGCCCCACAGGACCATTCTAAAAGCCCCCAGACCATTCTAGAGCCCCCCAGGACCCTTCTAAAAGCCCCCAGACCCTTCTAGAGACCCCCAGGACCCTTCTGAAAGCCCCCAGACCATTCTAGAGCCCCCCAGGACTCTTCTAAATGCCCCCAGATACTTCTAGAGAGCCCAGGGCCCGTCTAAAAGCACCCAGACCCTTCTAGAGAACCCCAGGACCCTTCTAAAAACTCCCAGACCCTTCTAGACCCTCCCCGGATCTTTCTAAAACCCCCAGACCCTTCTAGAGCCCCCCAGGACCATTCTCAAACACTCCAGACCCTTCTAGAGCCCCCAGGACCCTTCTAAAAGCCCCCAGACCCTTCTAGATCTTCCCCGTATCTTTCTAAATGCCCCCAGACCCTTCTAGAGGACCCCAGGACCCTTCTAAAAGCCGCCAGACCCTTCTAGAGCCTCCCCGGATCATTCTAAAAGCCCATAGACGCTTCTAGATGCCCCCAGGACCATTCTAAAACCCTCCAGACATTTGTAGAGCCTCCCAGGACCCTTCTAAACGCCCCCAGACCCTTCTAGAACCTCCCCGGATCCTTCTAAAAGTACCCAGACCCATCTGGATCCTCCCAGGACCCTTCTAAAAGACCCCAGACCCTTCTAGAGGCACCAAGAACCCTTCTAATAGCCCCCCAGACCCTTCTAGAGCCCCTCAGGAACCTTCTGAAAGCCCCCAGACCCTTCTAGAGCACCCCAGGACCCTTCTAAATGCCCCCAGACCTTTCTAGATGCTCCCAGGATCCTTCTAAAATCCCCCAGACCCTTCTAGAGACCCCCAGGACCCTTCTAAATGCCCCCAGACCCTTCTAGAGCCCCCCAGGACCTTCTAAAAGCCTCCAGACTTTTCTAGAGGCCCGCAGGACCCTTCTGAAAACCCCCAGACCCTTCTAGAGCTCCCCAGGACCCTTCTAAAAGACCCCAGACCATTCTAGAGCCCCCCATAACTCCTCTAAAAGCCCCCAGACCCTTCTAGAGAAGCCCAGGGCCACTATAAAAGCACCCAGACCCTTCTAGAGCTCCCCAGGACCCTTCTAAAATCCCTCAGACCCTTCTAGAGCCCACCAGGACCCTTCCAAAATCACCCAGACCCTTCTAGAACCCCCCAGAACCCTTCTAAAACCCCCCAGACCGTTCTAGACCCTCCCCGGATCCTTCTAAAAGCCCCCACACCCTTCTAGAGCCACCCAGGACCCTTCTAAAAGCCTCCAGACCCTTCTAGAGCCCCCCAGGACCCTTCTCAAAGCCCCCAGACCCTTCTAGAGATTCCACGTATCCTTCTAAATGCCCCCAGACCAATCTAGAGCCCCCCAGGACTCTTCTAAAAACATCCAGTCGCTTCTAGAGGCCACCAGGACCGTTCTGAATGCCCCCAGACCATTCTAGAGCCCATCAGGACCATTCTAAAAGCCTCCAGACCCTTCTACATGCCCCCAGGACCCTTTTGAAAGCCCCCAGACCCTTCTAGAGCTCCCCAGGACCCTTCCAAATACACCCAAACACTTCTAGCGAACCCCAGGACCCTTCTGAAAGCCCCAGATCCTTCTAGAGCTCCCCAGGACTCTTCTAAAAAGCCCCAGACCCTTCTAGAGCTCCCCAGGACCCGTCTAAAAGACCCCAGACCCTTCTAGAGCTCCACAGGACCCTTCTAAAAGCCGAAGACCCTTCTAGACCCTCCCCGGATCCTTCTAAAAGCACCCAGACCCTTCTAGAGCCTCCCCGGACCCTTCTAAAAGGCCGCAGACAATTCTAGAGGCCCCCAGGACCCTTCTAAAAGCACCCAGAGACTTCTAGATGCACCCAGGACCATTCTAAAAGCCCTCACACCCTTCTAGAGCCCACCAGGACCCTTCTAAAAGCCGCCAGACCCTTCTAGAACCCCCCAGGACCCTTCTAAAAGCTTCCAGACGCTTCTAGAGACCCGCAGGACCCTTCTAAATGCACCCAGACCCTTCTAGAGTCTCCCAGGACCCTTCTAAAAGCCCCCAGACCCTTCTAGAGCTCTCCATGACCATTCTAAAATACCCCAGACCCTTCTAGAGGTCCCCAGGGCACCTCTAGTGGTCCCCAGACCCTTCTAGAGCCTCCAAGGACCATTCTAAAAGCCCCCAGACCCTTCAAGAGCTCCCCAGAACCCTTCTAAAATCCCCCAGACCCTTCTAGAGGCCCCTAGGGCCCCTCTAATGGTCCCCAGACCCTTCTAGAGCCCCCAAGGACCCTTCTAAAAGCCCCCAGAACCTTCTAGAGACCCGCAGGACCCTTCTAAAAGAACCCAGACCCTTGTAGACCATCCCTGGATCCTTCTAATAGCCCCCAGACCCTTCTAGAGCCCCCCAGGACCCTTCTAAAAGTCCCCAGACCCTTCTAGACCCTCCCCGGATCCTTCTAAAAGCACCCAGACCCTTCTAGAGCCTCCCAGGACCCTTATAAAATCCCTCAGACCCTTCTAGAGCCCCCAAGGACCCTTATAAAAGCCCCCAGAGATTTCTAGATGCACCCAGGACCATTCTAAAAGCCCCCAGACCCTTCTAGAACTCCCCAGGACCCTTCTAAAAGCCGCCAGACCCTTCTAGAGCCGCCCAGGACCCTTCTAAAAGCTCCCAGACCCTTCTAGAGACGCGCAGGACCCATCTAAATGCCCCCAGACCCTTCTAGAGTTTCCCAGGACCCTTCTAAAAGCCCCCAGACCCTTCTAGAGCTCCCCAGGACCCTTCTAAAATACCCCAGACACTTCTAGAGGCCTCCAGGGCCCCTCTAGTGGTCCCCAGAGCATTCTAGAGCCCCCCAGGACCATTCTAAAGGCACCCAGACCCTTCTAAAGACCCCCGGGACCCTTCTAAAAGTCCCCAGACCCTTCTAGAGCCTCCCAGGACCCTTTTAAAATCCCTCAGACACTTCTAGAGGCCCCCAGGACCCTTCTAAAAGCCCCCAGTGCCTTCTAGAACCTCCCCGGATCCTTCTAATAGCACCCAGACCCTTCTAGAGCCCCCCAGGACCCTTCTAAAAGGGCCCAGACCCTTCTAGAGCCTCCACGGACACTTCTAAAAGCAACCAGACCCTTCTAGAGCCTCCCAGGACCCTTTTAAAATCCCTCAGACACTTCTAGAGGCCCCCAGGACCCTTCTAAAATACCCCAGAGCCTTCAAGATGCCCCCAGGACAATTCTAAAAGACCTCACACCCTTCTAGAGCCCCCCAGGAACCTTCTAAAAGCCCCCAGACCCTTCTAGAGACCCGCAGGACCCTTCTAATAGCACTCAGACCCTTCTAGAGTCTACCAGGACCCTTCTAAAAGCACCCAGACCTTTCTAGAGCTCCCCAGGACCATTCTAAACTCCCCCAGACCCTTCCAGAGCCCCCCAGGACGCTTCTAAATGCCCCCAGACCCATCTAGACCGCCCCAGGACTCTTCTAAAAGCCTCCAGTCCCTTCTAGAGGCACCCAGGACCCTTCTGAATGCCCCCAGACCCTTCTAGAGCCCCCCAGGACTCTTCTAAAAGACCCCAGACCATTCCAGAGGCCCTCAGGACCCTTCTGAAAGCGCCCAGACCCTTCTAGAGCAACCCAGGACCCTTCTAAATGCACCCAGACCCTTCTAGCGCCACCCAGGACCCTTCTAAAAGCCCCCAGACCCTTCTAGCGCTCCCCAGGACCCTTCTAAAAGTCCCCAGACACTTCTAGACCCCCCAGGACCCTTCTAAAAGCACCCAGACCATTCTAGACCCACCCCGAATCCTTCTAAAAGCGCCCAGACCATTCTAGAACCTCCCAGGACCCTTCTAAAAGGCCGCAGACATTTCTAGAAGATCCCAGGACCCTTCTAAAAGACCCCAGAGCCTTCTAGATGACCCCAGGACCCTTCTAAAAGCCCTCACACACTTTAGAGCCCCCCAGGACCCTTCTAAAAGACCCCAGACCCTTCTAGAGCCCCCCAGGACCCTTCTAAAAGCCCCCAGACCCTTCTAGAGACCCGCAGGACCCTTTTAAATGCCCCCAGACACTTCTAGAGTCTCCCAGGCCCGTTCTAAAAGCCCCCAGACCCTTCTAGATCCCCCCAGGACCCTTCTAAAAGTACCCAGACCATTCTAGAGCCCCCTAGGACTCTTCTTAAAGCCCCCAGACCCTTCTAGAGAATCCCAGGTCCACTCTAAAAGCACCCAGACCCTTCTAGAGCCTACCAGGACCCTTCTAAAATCCCCCAGACTCTTCTAGAGCCCCACAGGACCCTTCTAAAAGCCCCCAGACCCTTCTAGACCCTACCCGGATCCTTCTAAAAGCACCCAGACCCTTCTAGAGCCTCCCAGGACCCTTCTAAAATCCCTCAGACCTTTCTAGAGCCCCCCAGGACCCTTATGAAAGCACCCAGAGCCTTCTAGATGCCCACAGGACCCTTCTAAAAGCCCCCACACCCTTCTAGAGCCACCCAGGACCCTTCTAAAAGCCTCCAGACCATTCTAGAACCCCCCAGGACCCTTCTAACAGCCCCCAGACCATTCTAGATCCTCCCCGTATCCTTCTAAAAGACCCCAGACCATTCTAGAGGCCACCAGGACCCTTCTAAAAGCCGCCAGACCCTTCCAGATCCTCCCCGGATCCTTCTAAAATCCTCCAGACCTTTGTAGAGCCTCCCAGGACCCTTTTAAAAGTCCCCAGACCATTCTAGAGACCCCCAGGACCCTTCTAAAAGCACCCAGACGCTTCTAGACCCTCCCCGAATACTTCTTAAAGCACCCAGACCCTTCTAGAGCCTCCCAGGTCCCTTCTAATATCCCGCAGACACTTCTAGAGGCCCCCAGGACCCTTATAAAAGCCCCCAGAGCATTCTAGATGACCCAGGACCCTTCTAAAAGACCTAACACCCTTCTAGAGCCCCCCAGGACCCTTCTAAGAGCCCCCAGACCCTTCTAGATCCCCTCAGGACCCTTCTAAAAGCTCCCAGACCCTTCTAGAGCCCCCCAGGACCCTTCTAAAAGCCCCCAGACCCTTCTAGAGACCCGCAGGACCCTTCTAAAAGCCCCCAGACATTTCTAGAGGACACCAGGACCCTTCTAAAAGCCCCCAGACCTTTCTAGAGCTCCCCAGGACCCTTCTAAAATCCCTCATACCCTTCTAGAGTCCCCCAGGGCTCCTCTAATCGTCCCCAGACCCTTCTAGAGCAACCAAGGACCATTCTAAAAGCCCCCAGACCCTTCTAGAGGCACCCACGACCCTTCTAAAAGCACCCAGACCCTTCTAGAGGCCCCAGTACCCTTCAGAAAGCACCCAGACCCTTCTAGAGCCCCGCAGGACCCTTCTAAAAGCCGCCAGACCCTCCTAGAGCCTCCCCGGATCCTTCTAAAATCCTCCAGACATTTGTAGAGCCCGCCAGGACCCTTCTAAAAGCTCCCAGACCTTTCTAGACCATCCCCGGATCCTTCTAAAATCCTCCAGGCATTTTTAGAGCCCCCCAGGACCCTTCTAAAAGCCCCCAGACCTATCTAGACCATCCCCGGATCATTCTAAAAGCTCCCAGACCCATCTAGAGCACCCCAGGACTCTTCTAAAAGCCTCCAGACCCTTCTATAATCACCCAGGAACCTTCTGAATGCCCCCAGACCTTTCTAGACCCCCCAGGACCCATCTAAAAGCCTCCAGACCCTTCTAGAGGCCCCCAGGACCCTTCTGAAAGCAACCAAACACTTCTAGAGCTCCCCAGGAACCTTCTAAATACACCCAGACACTTCTAGCGCCTCCCAGGACACTTCTAAAAGCCCCCAGACCCTTCTAGAGCTCCCCAGGACCCTTCTAAAAGCCCCCAGACCCTTCTAGATCCCCCCAGGACCCTTCTAAAAGCACCCAGACCCTTCTAGAGCCACACAGGACCCTTCTAAAAGCCACCAGACCCTTCTAGAACCTCCCCGAATCATTCTAAAAGCACCCAGACCCTTCTAGAGCCTCCCAGGTCCCTTCTAACATCCCTCAGACATCTCTAGAGGCCCCCAGGACCCTTCTAAAAGCCCCCAGAACATTCTAGATGCCCCCAGGACCCTTCTAAAAGCCCTCACACCCTTCTAGAGCACCCCAGGACCCTTCTAAAAGGCCCCAGACCCTTATAGAGCCGCCCAGGACTCTTCTAAAAGCCCCCAGACCCTTCTAGAGACCCGCAGGACCCTTCTAAACGCCCCCAGACCCTTCTAGAGTCTACCAGGACCCTTCAAAAAGCCCCCAGACCCTTCTAGAGCTGCCCAGGACAATTCAAAATTCCCCCAAGACCTTTCTAGAGGCCCCCAGGGCTCCTCTAATGGTCCCCAGACCATTCTAGAGCCCCCAAGGACCCTTCTAAAAGCCTCCAGACCCTTCTAGAGCCTCCCAGGACCCTTCTAAAAGCCCCCAGACAATTCTAGAGCTCGCCAGGACCCTTCTAAAATCTCCCAGACCCTTCTAGAGGACCCCAGTGCCCCTCTAATGGTCCCCAGACCCTTCTAGACCCTCCCAGGATCCTTCTAATAGCTCCCCAGACCCTTCTAGAGACACGCAGGACCCTTCTAAAAGACCCCAGACCCTTCTAGAGCCTCCCAGGACCCTTCTAAAAGCCCCCAGACAATTCTAGAGCTCGCCAGGACCCTTCTAAAATCTCCCAGACCCTTCTAGAGGACCCCAGTGCCCCTCTAATGGTCCCCAGACCCTTCTAGACCCTCCCAGGATCCTTCTAATAGCTACCCAGACCCTTCTAGAGCCCCCCAGGACCCTTCTAAAAGACCCAGACCCTTCTAGAGCCTCCCAGGACCCTTCTAAAAGCCCCCAGACAATTCTAGAGCTCGCCAGGACCCTTCTAAAATCTCCCAGACCCTTCTAGAGGACCCCAGGACCCTTCTAAAAGCCCCCAGACCCTTCTAGACCCTCCCAGGATCCTTCTAATAGCTCCCCAGACCCTTCTAGAGCCCCCCAGGACCCTTCTAAAAGACCCAGACCCTTCTAGAGCCTCCACGGACCCTTCTGAAAGCCCCCGGACCCTTCCAGAGCCCCCCAGGACCCATCTAAAGCCCCCAGACCCTTCTACTGCCCCACAGGACCATTCTAAAAGCCCCCAGACCATTCTAGAGCCACCCAGGACCCTTCTAAAAGCACCTAGACCCTTCTAGAGGCCCCCAGGACCCTTCTAAAAGCTCCCAGACCTTTCGAGAGGCCCCCTGGACCCTTCAAAAAGCCCCCAGACCCTTCTAGAGCCTCCCAGGACCATTCTAAAAGCACCCAGACAATTCTAGAGCCTCCCAGGACCCTTCTAAAAGCACCCAGACCCTTCTAGAGCCCCCCAGGACCATTCTAAAAGCCCCCAGACCCTTCTAGAGCCTCGCAGGACCCTTCTAAAAGCCCCCAGACCCTTCTAGAGACGCTACAGGACCCTTCTAAAAGCCCTCAGACCCTTCTAGTGTCTCCCAGGACCCTTCTAAAAACAACCAGACCCTTCTAGAGCCCCCTAGGACCCTTCTCAAAGACCCCAGAGCCTTCTAGAGTCCTCCAGGGCCCTTCTAAAAGCCGCCAGACCCTTCTAGAGACACGCAGGACCCTTCTAAAAGCCCCCAGACCCTTCTAGATTCCCCCAGGACCCTTGTAAAAGCCCCCAGACCCTTCTAGAGCTCCTCAGGACCCTTCTAAATGCCCTCAGAGCTTTCTAGACCCTCCCCGGATCCTTCTAATAGCCCCCAGACCCTTCTAGAGCCCCCCAGGACCCTTCTAAAAGCCCCCGGACCCTTCTAGAGCCCCCCAGGACCCATCTAAAAGCCCCCAGACCCTTCTACAGCCCCACAGGACCCATCTAAAAGCCCCCAGACCCTTCTAGAGCCACCCAGGACCTTTCTGAAAGCACCCAGACCCTTCTAGAGGACCCCAGGACCATTCTGAAAGAACCCAGACCCTTCTAGAACTCCCAAGGACCCTTCTAAAAGCCGCCAGACACTTCTAGAGGCTCCCCGGATCCTTCTAAAATCCTCCAGACATTTGTAGAGCCCCCCAGGACCCTTCTAAAAGCACCCAGACCCTTCTACAGCCCCACAGGACCCTTCTAAAAGCCCCCAGACCCTTCTAGAGACCCGCAGGACCCTTCTAAATGCCCCCAGACCCTTCTAGAGTCTCCCAGGACCCTTCTAAAAGCCCCCAGACCCTTCTAGAGCTCCCCAGGACCCTTCTAAAATATCCCAGACCCCTCTAGAGGCCCCCAGGGCTCCTCTAGTGGTCCCCACACCCTTCTAGAGCCCCCAAGGACCCTTCTAAAAGCCCCCAGACCCTTCTAGAGACACGCAGGACATTTCTAAAAGCCCCCAGACCCTTCTAGAGCCTCCCAGGACCTTTCTAAAAGCCCCCAGACAATTCTAGACCTCCCGAATAACATTCTAAAATAACCCAGACCATTCTAGAGGCTCCCAGTGCCCCTCTAATGGTTCCCAGACCCTTCTAGAGACCCCCAGGACCCTTCTAAAAGCCCCCAGACCCTTCTAGAGAATCCGAGGACCCTTCTAAAATTCCCCAGACCCTTCTAGAGCCCCCCCGGACCCTTCTAAAAGCCCCCAGACCCTTCTAGAGCCACCCAGGACCATTCTAAAAGCCCCCAGACCATTCTAGAGCCCCCCAGGACCCTTCTAAAAGCCCCCAGACCCTTCTAGAGACCCCCAGGACCCTTCTGAAAGCCCCCAGACCATTCTAGAGCCCCCCAGGACTCTTCTAAATGCCCCCAGACACTTCTAGAGAGCCCAGGGCCCGTCTAAAAGCACCCAGACCCTTCTAGAGAACCCCAGGACCCTTCTAAAAACTCCCAGACCCTTCTAGACCCTCCCCGGATCTTTCTAAAACCCCCAGACCCTTCTAGAGCCCCCCAGGACCATTCTCAAACACTCCAGACCCTTCTAGAGCCCCCAGGACCCTTCTAAAAGCCCCCAGACCCTTCTAGATCTTCCCCGTATCTTTCTAAATGCCCCCAGACCCTTCTAGAGGACCCCAGGACCCTTCTAAAAGCCGCCAGACCCTTCTAGAGCCTCCCCGGATCATTCTAAAAGCCCATAGACGCTTCTAGATGCCCCCAGGACCATTCTAAAACCCTCCAGACATTTGTAGAGCCTCCCAGGACCCTTCTAAACGCCCCCAGACCCTTCTAGAACCTCCCCGGATCCTTCTAAAAGTACCCAGACCCATCTGGATCCTCCCAGGACCCTTCTAAAAGACCCCAGACCCTTCTAGAGGCACCAAGAACCCTTCTAATAGCCCCCCAGACCCTTCTAGAGCCCCTCAGGAACCTTCTGAAAGCCCCCAGACCCTTCTAGAGCACCCCAGGACCCTTCTAAATGCCCCCAGACCTTTCTAGATGCCCCCAGGATCCTTCTAAAATCCCCCAGACCCTTCTAGAGACCCCCAGGACCCTTCTAAATGCCCCCAGACCCTTCTAGAGCCCCCCAGGACCTTCTAAAAGCCTCCAGACTTTTCTAGAGGCCCGCAGGACCCTTCTGAAAACCCCCAGACCCTTCTAGAGCTCCCCAGGACCCTTCTAAAAGACCCCAGACCATTCTAGAGCCCCCCATAACTCCTCTAAAAGCCCCCAGACCCTTCTAGAGAAGCCCAGGGCCACTATAAAAGCACCCAGACCCTTCTAGAGCTCCCCAGGACCCTTCTAAAATCCCTCAGACCCTTCTAGAGCCCACCAGGACCCTTCCAAAATCACCCAGACCCTTCTAGAACCCCCCAGAACCCTTCTAAAACCCCCCAGACCGTTCTAGACCCTCCCCGGATCCTTCTAAAAGCCCCCACACCCTTCTAGAGCCACCCAGGACCCTTCTAAAAGCCTCCAGACCCTTCTAGAGCCCCCCAGGACCCTTCTCAAAGCCCCCAGACCCTTCTAGAGATTCCACGTATCCTTCTAAATGCCCCCAGACCAATCTAGAGCCCCCCAGGACTCTTCTAAAAACATCCAGTCGCTTCTAGAGGCCACCAGGACCGTTCTGAATGCACCCAGACCATTCTAGAGCCCATCAGGACCATTCTAAAAGCCTCCAGACCCTTCTACATGCCCCCAGGACCCTTTTGAAAGCCCCCAGACCCTTCTAGAGCTCCCCAGGACCCTTCCAAATACACCCAAACACTTCTAGCGAACCCCAGGACCCTTCTGAAAGCCCCAGATCCTTCTAGAGCTCCCCAGGACTCTTCTAAAAAGCCCCAGACCCTTCTAGAGCTCCCCAGGACCCGTCTAAAAGACCCCAGACCCTTCTAGAGCTCCACAGGACCCTTCTAAAAGCCGAAGACCCTTCTAGACCCTCCCCGGATCCTTCTAAAAGCACCCAGACCCTTCTAGAGCCTCCCCGGACCCTTCTAAAAGGCCGCAGACAATTCTAGAGGCCCCCAGGACCCTTCTAAAAGCACCCAGAGACTTCTAGATGCACCCAGGACCATTCTAAAAGCCCTCACACCCTTCTAGAGCCCACCAGGACCTTTCTAAAAGCCGCCAGACCCTTCTAGAACCCCCCAGGACCCTTCTAAAAGCTTCCAGACGCTTCTAGAGACCCGCAGGACCCTTCTAAATGCACCCAGACCCTTCTAGAGTCTCCCAGGACCCTTCTAAAAGCCCCCAGACCCTTCTAGAGCTCTCCATGACCATTCTAAAATACCCCAGACCCTTCTAGAGGTCCCCAGGGCACCTCTAGTGGTCCCCAGACCCTTCTACAGCCTCCAAGGACCATTCTAAAAGCCCCCAGACCCTTCAAGAGCTCCCCAGAACCCTTCTAAAATCCCCCAGACCCTTCTAGAGGCCCCTAGGGCCCCTCTAATGGTCCCCAGACCCTTCTAGAGCCCCCAAGGACCCTTCTAAAAGCCCCCAGAACCTTCTAGAGACCCGCAGGACCCTTCTAAAAGAACCCAGACCCTTGTAGACCATCCCTGGATCCTTCTAATAGCCCCCAGACCCTTCTAGAGCCCCCCAGGACCCTTCTAAAAGTCCCCAGACCCTTCTAGACCCTCCCCGGATCCTTCTAAAAGCACCCAGACCCTTCTAGAGCCTCCCAGGACCCTTATAAAATCCCTCAGACCCTTCTAGAGCCCCCAAGGACCCTTATAAAAGCCCCCAGAGATTTCTAGATGCACCCAGGACCATTCTAAAAGCCCCCAGACCCTTCTAGAATTCCCCAGGACCCTTCTAAAAGCCGCCAGACCCTTCTAGAGCCGCCCAGGACCCTTCTAAAAGCTCCCAGACCCTTCTAGAGACGCGCAGGACCCATCTAAATGCCCCCAGACCCTTCTAGAGTTTCCCAGGACCCTTCTAAAAGCCCCCAGACCCTTCTAGAGCTCCCCAGGACCCTTCTAAAATACCCCAGACCCTTCTAGAGGCCTCCAGGGCCCCTCTAGTGGTCCCCAGACCCTTCTAGAGCCCCCAAGGACCATTCTAAAAGCCGCCAGACCCTTCTAGAGGCCCCTAGGGCCCCTCTAATGGTCCCCCAGACCCTTCTAGAGACCCAAGGACCCTTCTAAAAGCCCCCAGACCCTTCTAGAGACCCGCAGGACACTTCGAAATGACCCCAGACCCTTGTAGAGCCCCCCAGGACCCTTCTAAAAGCCCCCAGACCCTTCTAGAGCCTCCCAGGACCCTTCTGAAAGACCCCAGACCCATCTAGATGAGCCCAGGACCCTTCTAAAAGACCCCAGACCATTCTAGAGCCCCCCATTACTCTTCTAAAAGATCTCAGACCGTTCTAGAGAAGTCCAGGGCCCCTCTAAAAGCACCCAGACCCTTCTAGAGCTCCCCAGGACCCTTCTAAAATCCCTCAGACCCTTCTAGAGCCCCCCAGGATCCTTCTAAAATTCCCCAGACCCTTCTAGAACCCCCCAGGACCCTTCTAAAACCACCCAGACCGTTCTAGACCCTCCCCGGATCCTTCTAAAAGCACCCAGACCCTTCTAGAGCTCCCCAGGACCCTTCTAAAATCCCTCAGACCCTTCTAGAGCCCCCCAGGATCCTTCTAAAATCCCCCAGACCCTTCTAGAACCCCCCAGGACCCTTCTAAAACCACCCAGACCGTTCTAGACCCTCCCCGGATCCTTCTAAAAGCACCCAGACCCTTCTAGAGCTCCCCAGGACCCTTCTAAAATACCCCAGACCCTTCTAGAGGCCTCCAGGGCCCCTCTAGTGGTCCCCAGACCCTTCTAGAGCCCCCAAGGACCATTCTAAAAGCCCCCAGACCCTTCTAGAGGCCCCTAAGGCCCCTCTAATGGTCCCCAGACCCTTCTAGAGCCCCCAGGACCCTTCTGAATGCCCCCAGACCCTTCTAGAGCTCCCCAGGACCCTTCTAAAAGCCCCTAAACTGTTCTAGAGCCCCCCAGGACCCTTCTAAAAGCACCCAGACCCTTCTAGACCCTCCCCGAATCCTTCTAAAAGCACCCAGACCATTCTAGAGCCTACCAGGACCCTTCTAATATCCCGCAGACAATTCTAGAGGCCCCCAGGACCCTTCTAAAAGCCCCCAGACCATTCTAGAGCCACCCAGGGCCCTTCTAAAATCACCCAGACCCTTCTAGAGCCTCCCAGGACCCTTCTAAACTCCCCCAGAGCATTCTAGAGCCCCCCAGGACCATTCTAAAGGCAACCAGACCCTTCTAAAGACCCCCGGGACCCTTCTAAAAGTCCCGAGACCCTTCTAGAGCCTCCCAGGACCCTTTTGAAATCCCTCAGACACTTCTAGAGGCCCCCAGGACCCTTCTAAAATACCCCAGAGCCTTCAAGATGCCCCCAGGACAATTCTAAAAGACCTCACACCCTTCTAGAGCCCCCCAGGAACCTTCTAAAAGCCCCCAGACCCTTCTAGAGACCCGCAGGACCCTTCTAATAGCACTCAGACCCTTCTAGAGTCTACCAGGACCCTTCTAAAAGCACCCAGACCTTTCTAGAGCTCCCCAGGACCATTCTAAACTCCCCCAGACCCTTCCAGAGCCCCCCAGGACGCTTCTAAATGCCCCCAGACCCATCTAGACCGCCCCAGGACTCTTCTAAAAGCCTCCAGTCCCTTCTAGAGGCACCCAGGACCCTTCTGAATGCCCCCAGACCCTTCTAGAGCCCCCCAGGACTCTTCTAAAAGACCCCAGACCATTCCAGAGGCCCTCAGGACCCTTCTGAAAGCGCCCAGACCCTTCTAGAGCAACCCAGGACCCTTCTAAATGCACCCAGACCCTTCTAGCGCCACCCAGGACCCTTCTAAAAGCTCCCAGACCCTTCTAGCGCTCCCCAGGACCCTTCTAAAAGTCCCCAGACACTTCTAGACCCCCCAGGACCCTTCTAAAAGCACCCAGACCATTCTAGACCCACCCCGAATCCTTCTAAAAGCGCCCAGACCATTCTAGAACCTCCCAGGACCCTTCTAAAAGGCCGCAGACATTTCTAGAAGATCCCAGGACCCTTCTAAAAGACCCCAGAGCCTTCTAGATGCCTACAGGACCCTTCTAAAAGCCCTCACACACTTTAGAGCCCCCCAGGACCCTTCTAAAAGACCCCAGACCCTTCTAGAGCCCCCCAGGACCCTTCTAAAAGCCCCCAGACCCTTCTAGAGACCCGCAGGACCCTTTTAAATGCCCCCAGACACTTCTAGAGTCTCCCAGGCCCGTTCTAAAAGCCCCCAGACCCTTCTAGATCCCCCCAGGACCCTTCTAAAAGTACCCAGACCATTCTAGAGCCCCCTAGGACTCTTCTTAAAGCCCCCAGACCCTTCTAGAGAATCCCAGGTCCACTCTAAAAGCACCCAGACCCTTCTAGAGCCTACCAGGACCCTTCTAAAATCCCCCAGACTCTTCTAGAGCCCCACAGGACCCTTCTAAAAGCCCCCAGACCCTTCTAGACCCTACCCGGATCCTTCTAAAAGCACCCAGACCCTTCTACAGCCTCCCAGGACCCTTCTAAAATCCCTCAGACCTTTCTAGAGCCCCCCAGGACCCTTATGAAAGCACCCAGAGCCTTCTAGATGCCCACAGGACCCTTCTAAAAGCCCCCACACCCTTCTAGAGCCACCCAGGACCCTTCTAAAAGCCTCCAGACCATTCTAGAACCCCCCAGGACCCTTCTAACAGCCCCCAGACCATTCTAGATCCTCCCCGTATCCTTCTAAAAGACCCCAGACCATTCTAGAGGCCACCAGGACCCTTCTAAAAGCCGCCAGACCCTTCCAGATCCTCCCCGGATCCTTCTAAAATCCTCCAGACCTTTGTAGAGCCTCCCAGGACCCTTTTAAAAGTCCCCAGACCATTCTAGAGACCCCCAGGACCCTTCTAAAAGCACCCAGACGCTTCTAGACCCTCCCCGAATACTTCTTAAAGCACCCAGACCCTTCTAGAGCCTCCCAGGTCCCTTCTAATATCCCGCAGACACTTCTAGAGGCCCCCAGGACCCTTATAAAAGCCCCCAGAGCATTCTAGATGACCCAGGACCCTTCTAAAAGACCTAACACCCTTCTAGAGCCCCCCAGGACCATTCTAAGAGCCCCCAGACCCTTCTAGATTCCCTCAGGACCCTTCTAAAAGCTCCCAGACCCTTCTAGAGCCCCCCAGGACCCTTCTAAAAGCCCCCAGACCCTTCTAGAGACCCGCAGGACCCTTCTAAAAGCCCCCAGACATTTCTAGAGGACACCAGGACCCTTCTAAAAGCCCCCAGACCTTTCTAGAGCTCCCCAGGACCCTTCTAAAATCCCTCATACCCTTCTAGAGTCCCCCAGGGCTCCTCTAATCGTCCCCAGACCCTTCTAGAGCAACCAAGGACCATTCTAAAAGCCCCCAGACCCTTCTAGAGGCACCCACGACCCTTCTAAAAGCCGCCAGACCCTCCTAGAGCCTCCCCGGATCCTTCTAAAATCCTCCAGACATTTGTAGAGCCCGCCAGGACCCTTCTAAAAGCTCCCAGACCTTTCTAGACCATCCCCGGATCCTTCTAAAATCCTCCAGGCATTTTTAGAGCCCCCCAGGACCCTTCTAAAAGCCCCCAGACCTATCTAGACCATCCCCGGATCATTCTAAAAGCTCCCAGACCCATCTAGAGCACCCCAGGACTCTTCTAAAAGCCTCCAGACCCTTCTATAATCACCCAGGAACCTTCTGAATGCCCCCAGACCTTTCTAGACCCCCCAGGACCCATCTAAAAGCCTCCAGACCCTTCTAGAGGCCCCCAGGACCCTTCTGAAAGCAACCAAACACTTCTAGAGCTCCCCAGGAACCTTCTAAATACACCCAGACACTTCTAGCGCCTCCCAGGACACTTCTAAAAGCCCCCAGACCCTTCTAGAGCTCCCCAGGACCCTTCTAAAAGCCCCCAGACCCTTCTAGATCCCCCCAGGACCCTTCTAAAAGCACCCAGACCCTTCTAGAGCCACACAGGACCCTTCTAAAAGCCACCAGACCCTTCTAGAACCTCCCCGAATCATTCTAAAAGCACCCAGACCCTTCTAGAGCCTCCCAGGTCCCTTCTAACATCCCTCAGACATCTCTAGAGGCCCCCAGGACCCTTCTAAAAGCCCCCAGAACATTCTAGATGCCCCCAGGACCCTTCTAAAAGCCCTCACACCCTTCTAGAGCACCCCAGGACCCTTCTAAAAGGCCCCAGACCCTTATAGAGCCGCCCAGGACTCTTCTAAAAGCCCCCAGACCCTTCTAGAGACCCGCAGGACCCTTCTAAACGCCCCCAGACCCTTCTAGAGTCTACCAGGACCCTTCAAAAAGCCCCCAGACCCTTCTAGAGCTGCCCAGGACAATTCTAAACTCCCCCAGACCTTTCTAGAGGCCCCCAGGGCTCCTCTAATGGTCCCCAGACCATTCTAGAGCCCCCAAGGACCCTTCTAAAAGCCTCCAGACCCTTCTAGAGCCTCCCAGGACCCTTCTAAAAGCCCCCAGACAATTCTAGAGCTCGCCAGGACCCTTCTAAAATCTCCCAGACCCTTCTAGAGGACCCCAGTGCCCCTCTAATGGTCCCCAGACCCTTCTAGACCCTCCCAGGATCCTTCTAATAGCTCCCCAGACCCTTCTAGAGACACGCAGGACCCTTCTAAAAGACCCCAGACCCTTCTAGAGCCTCCCAGGACCCTTCTAAAAGCCCCCAGACAATTCTAGAGCTCGCCAGGACCCTTCTAAAATCTCCCAGACCCTTCTAGAGGACCCCAGTGCCCCTCTAATGGTCCCCAGACCCTTCTAGACCCTCCCAGGATCCTTCTAATAGCTCCCCAGACCCTTCTAGAGCCCCCCAGGACCCTTCTAAAAGACCCAGACCCTTCTAGAGCCTCCCAGGACCCTTCTAAAAGCCCCCAGACAATTCTAGAGCTCGCCAGGACCCTTCTAAAATCTCCCAGACCCTTCTAGAGGACCCCAGGACCCTTCTAAAAGCCCCCAGAGCCTTCTAGACCCTCCCAGGATCCTTCTGATAGCTCCCCAGACCCTTCTAGAGCCCCCCAGGACCCTTCTAAAAGACCCAGACCCTTCTAGAGCCTCCACGGACCCTTCTGAAAGCCCCCGGACCCTTCCAGAGCCCCCCAGGACCCATCTAAAGCCCCCAGACCCTTCTACTGCCCCACAGGACCATTCTAAAAGCCCCCAGACCATTCTAGAGCCACCCAGGACCCTTCTAAAAGCACCCAGACCTTTCTAGAGGCCCCCTGGACCCTTCAAAAAGCCTCCAGACCCTTCTAGAGCCTCCCA
This sequence comes from Clamator glandarius, assembly GCA_033459285.1. Classification (NCBI taxonomy): domain Eukaryota; kingdom Metazoa; phylum Chordata; class Aves; order Cuculiformes; family Cuculidae; genus Clamator; species Clamator glandarius. Next base: position 29,976 of record JAUNZM010001392.1, on the reverse strand, counting down.
GGACCATTCTAAAAGCACCCAGACAATTCTAGAGCCTCCCAGGACCCTTCTAAAAGCACCCAGACCCTTCTAGAGCCCCCCAGGACCATTCTAAAAGCCCCCAGACCCTTCTAGAGCCTCGCAGGACCCTTCTAAAAGCCCCCAGAACCTTCTAGAGACGCTACAGGACCCTTCTAAAAGCCCTCAGACCCTTCTAGTGTCTCCCAGGACCCTTCTATAAAGCTCCCAGACCCTTCTAGAGCACCCCAGGACCCTTCTAAAAACAACCAGACCCTTCTAGAGCCCCCTAGGACCCTTCTCAAAGACCCCAGAGCCTTCTAGAGTCCTCCAGGGCCCTTCTAAAAGCCGCCAGACCCTTCTAGAGACACGCAGGACCCTTCTAAAAGCCCCCAGACCCTTCTAGATTCCCCCAGGACCCTTGTAAAAGCCCCCAGACCCTTCTAGAGCTCCTCAGGACCCTTCTAAATGCCCTCAGAGCTTTCTAGACCCTCCCCGGATCCTTCTAATAGCCCCCAGACCCTTCTAGAGCCCCCCAGGACCCTTCTAAAAGCCCCCGGACCCTTCTAGAGCCCCCCAGGACCCATCTAAAAGCCCCCAGACCCTTCTACAGCCCCACAGGACCCATCTAAAAGCCCCCAGACCCTTCTAGAGCCACCCAGGACCTTTCTGAAAGCACCCAGACCCTTCTAGAGGACCCCAGGACCATTCTGAAAGAACCCAGACCCTTCTAGAACTCCCAAGGACCCTTCTAAAAGCCGCCAGACACTTCTAGAGGCTCCCCGGATCCTTCTAAAATCCTCCAGACATTTGTAGAGCCCCCCAGGACCCTTCTAAAAGCACCCAGACCCTTCTACAGCCCCACAGGACCCTTCTAAAAGCCCCCAGACCCTTCTAGAGACCCGCAGGACCCTTCTAAATGCCCCCAGACCCTTCTAGAGTCTCCCAGGACCCTTCTAAAAGCCCCCAGACCCTTCTAGAGCTCCCCAGGACCCTTCTAAAATATCCCAGACCCCTCTAGAGGCCCCCAGGGCTCCTCTAGTGGTCCCCACACCCTTCTAGAGCCCCCAAGGACCCTTCTAAAAGCCCCCAGACCCTTCTAGAGACACGCAGGACATTTCTAAAAGCCCCCAGACCCTTCTAGAGCCTCCCAGGACCTTTCTAAAAGCCCCCAGACAATTCTAGACCTCCCGAATAACCTTCTAAAATAACCCAGATCATTCTAGAGGCTCCCAGTGCCCCTCTAATGGTTCCCAGACCCTTCTAGAGACCCCCAGGACCCTTCTAAAAGCCCCCAGACCCTTCTAGAGAATCCGAGGACCCTTCTAAAATTCCCCAGACCCTTCTAGAGCCCCCCCGGACCCTTCTAAAAGCCCGCAGACCCTTCTAGAGCCACCCAGGACCATTCTAAAAGCCCCCAGACCATTCTAGAGCCCCCCAGGACCCTTCTAAAAGCCCCCAGACCCTTCTAGAGACCCCCAGGACCCTTCTGAAAGCCCCCAGACCATTCTAGAGCCCCCCAGGACTCTTCTAAATGCCCCCAGACACTTCTAGAGAGTCCAGGGCCCGTCTAAAAGCACCCAGACCCTTCTAGAGAACCCCAGGACCCTTCTAAAAACTCCCAGACCCTTCTAGACCCTCCCCGGATCTTTCTAAAACCCCCAGACCCTTCTAGAGCCCCCCAGGACCATTCTCAAACACTCCAGACCCTTCTAGAGCCCCCAGGACCCTTCTAAAAGCCGCCAGACCCTTCTAGAGCCTCCCCGGATCATTCTAAAAGCCCATAGACGCTTCTAGATGCCCCCAGGACCATTCTAAAACCCTCCAGACATTTGTAGAGCCTCCCAGGACCCTTCTAAACGCCCCCAGACCCTTCTAGAACCTCCCCGGATCCTTCTAAAAGTACCCAGACCCATCTGGATCCTCCCAGGACCCTTCTAAAAGACCCCAGACCCTTCTAGAGGCACCAAGAACCCTTCTAATAGCCCCCCAGACCCTTCTAGAGCCCCTCAGGAACCTTCTGAAAGCCCCCAGACCCTTCTAGAGCACCCCAGGACCCTTCTAAATGCCCCCAGACCTTTCTAGATGCCCCCAGGATCCTTCTAAAATCCCCCAGACCCTTCTAGAGACCCCCAGGACCCTTCTAAATGCCCCCAGACCCTTCTAGAGCCCCCCAGGACCTTCTAAAAGCCTCCAGACTTTTCTAGAGGCCCGCAGGACCCTTCTGAAAACCCCCAGACCCTTCTAGAGCTCCCCAGGACCCTTCTAAAAGACCCCAGACCATTCTAGAGCCCCCCATAACTCCTCTAAAAGCCCCCAGACCCTTCTAGAGAAGCCCAGGGCCACTATAAAAGCACCCAGACCCTTCTAGAGCTCCCCAGGACCCTTCTAAAATCCCTCAGACCCTTCTAGAGCCCACCAGGACCCTTCCAAAATCACCCAGACCCTTCTAGAACCCCCCAGAACCCTTCTAAAACCCCCCAGACCGTTCTAGACCCTCCCCGGATCCTTCTAAAAGCCCCCACACCCTTCTAGAGCCACCCAGGACCCTTCTAAAAGCCTCCAGACCCTTCTAGAGCCCCCCAGGACCCTTCTCAAAGCCCCCAGACCCTTCTAGAGATTCCACGTATCCTTCTAAATGCCCCCAGACCAATCTAGAGCCCCCCAGGACTCTTCTAAAAACATCCAGTCGCTTCTAGAGGCCACCAGGACCGTTCTGAATGCCCCCAGACCATTCTAGAGCCCATCAGGACCATTCTAAAAGCCTCCAGACCCTTCTACATGCCCCCAGGACCCTTTTGAAAGCCCCCAGACCCTTCTAGAGCTCCCCAGGACCCTTCCAAATACACCCAAACACTTCTAGCGAACCCCAGGACCCTTCTGAAAGCCCCAGATCCTTCTAGAGCTCCCCAGGACTCTTCTAAAAAGCCCCAGACCCTTCTAGAGCTCCCCAGGACCCGTCTAAAAGACCCCAGACCCTTCTAGAGCTCCACAGGACCCTTCTAAAAGCCGAAGACCCTTCTAGACCCTCCCCGGATCCTTCTAAAAGCACCCAGACCCTTCTAGAGCCTCCCCGGACCCTTCTAAAAGGCCGCAGACAATTCTAGAGGCCCCCAGGACCCTTCTAAAAGCACCCAGAGACTTCTAGATGCACCCAGGACCATTCTAAAAGCCCTCACACCCTTCTAGAGCCCACCAGGACCCTTCTAAAAGCCGCCAGACCCTTCTAGAACCCCCCAGGACCCTTCTAAAAGCTTCCAGACGCTTCTAGAGACCCGCAGGACCCTTCTAAATGCACCCAGACCCTTCTAGAGTCTCCCAGGACCCTTCTAAAAGCCCCCAGACCCTTCTAGAGCTCTCCATGACCATTCTAAAATACCCCAGACCCTTCTAGAGGTCCCCAGGGCACCTCTAGTGGTCCCCAGACCCTTCTACAGCCTCCAAGGACCATTCTAAAAGCCCCCAGACCCTTCAAGAGCTCCCCAGAACCCTTCTAAAATCCCCCAGACCCTTCTAGAGGCCCCTAGGGCCCCTCTAATGGTCCCCAGACCCTTCTAGAGCCCCCAAGGACCCTTCTAAAAGCCCCCAGAACCTTCTAGAGACCCGCAGGACCCTTCTAAAAGAACCCAGACCCTTGTAGACCATCCCTGGATCCTTCTAATAGCCCCCAGACCCTTCTAGAGCCCCCCAGGACCCTTCTAAAAGTCCCCAGACCCTTCTAGACCCTCCCCGGATCCTTCTAAAAGCACCCAGACCCTTCTAGAGCCTCCCAGGACCCTTATAAAATCCCTCAGACCCTTCTAGAGCCCCCAAGGACCCTTATAAAAGCCCCCAGAGATTTCTAGATGCACCCAGGACCATTCTAAAAGCCCCCAGACCCTTCTAGAACTCCCCAGGACCCTTCTAAAAGCCGCCAGACCCTTCTAGAGCCGCCCAGGACCCTTCTAAAAGCTCCCAGACCCTTCTAGAGACGCGCAGGACCCATCTAAATGCCCCCAGACCCTTCTAGAGTTTCCCAGGACCCTTCTAAAAGACCCCAGACCCTTCTAGAGCTCCCCAGGACCCTTCTAAAATACCCCAGACCCTTCTAGAGGCCTCCAGGGCCCCTCTAGTGGTCCCCAGACCCTTCTAGAGCCCCCAAGGACCATTCTAAAAGCCGCCAGACCCTTCTAGAGGCCCCTAGGGCCCCTCTAATGGTCCCCAGACCCTTCTAGAGACCCAAGGACCCTTCTAAAAGCCCCCAGACCCTTCTAGAGACCCGCAGGACACTTCGAAATGACCCCAGACCCTTGTAGAGCCCCCCAGGACCCTTCTAAAAGCCCCCAGACCCTTCTAGAGCCTCCCAGGACCCTTCTGAAAGACCCCAGACCCATCTAGATGCGCCCAGGACCCTTCTAAAAGACCCCAGACCATTCTAGAGCCCCCCATTACTCTTCTAAAAGCTCTCAGACCGTTCTAGAGAAGTCCAGGGCCCCTCTAAAAGCACCCAGACCCTTCTAGAGCCCCCCAGGATCCTTCTAAAATTCCCCAGACCCTTCTAGAACCCCCCAGGACCCTTCTAAAACCACCCAGACCGTTCTAGACCCTCCCCGGATCCTTCTAAAAGCACCCAGACCCTTCTAGAGCTCCCCAGGACCCTTCTAAAATCCCTCAGACCCTTCTAGAGCCCCCCAGGATCCTTCTAAAATCCCCCAGACCCTTCTAGAACCCCCCAGGACCCTTCTAAAACCACCCAGACCGTTCTAGACCCTCCCCGGATCCTTCTAAAAGCACCCAGACCCTTCTAGAGCTCCCCAGGACCCTTCTAAAATACCCCAGACCCTTCTAGAGGCCTCCAGGGCCCCTCTAGTGGTCCCCAGACCCTTCTAGAGCCCCCAAGGACCATTCTAAAAGCCCCCAGACCCTTCTAGAGGCCCCTAAGGCCCCTCTAATGGTCCCCAGACCCTTCTAGAGCCCCCAGGACCCTTCTGAATGCCCCCAGACCCTTCTAGAGCTCCCCAGGACCCTTCTAAAAGCCCCTAAACCCTTCTAGAGCCCCCCAGGACCCTTCTAAAAGCACCCAGACCCTTCTAGACCCTCCCCGAATCCTTCTAAAAGCACCCAGACCATTCTAGAGCCTACCAGGACCCTTCTAATATCCCGCAGACAATTCTAGAGGCCCCCAGGACCCTTCTAAAAGCCCCCAGACCATTCTAGAGCCTCCCAGGACCCTTCTAAACTCCCCCAGAGCATTCTAGAGCCCCCCAGGACCATTCTAAAGGCACCCAGACCCTTCTAAAGACCCCCAGGACCCTTCTAAAAGTCCCCAGACCCTTCTAGAGCCTACCAGGACCCTTCTAAAAGCACCCAGACGCTTCTAGAGCCCCACAGGACCCTTCTAAAAGCACCCAGACCCTTCTAGACCCACCCCGAATCCATCTAAAAGCACCCAGACCCTTCTAGAGCCTCCCAGGACCCTTCTAATATCCCGCAGACACTTCTAGATGCACCCAGGACCCTTCTAAAAGCACCCAGAGCCATCTAGATGCTTCCAGGACCCTTCTAAAAGCCCTAACACCCTTCTAGAGCCCCCCAGGACCCTTCTAAGAGCCCCCAGACCCTTCTAGATCCACCCAGGACCATCCTAAAAGCCCCCAGACCCTTCTAGAGACCCGCAGGACCCTTCTAAAAGCCCCCAGACCCTTCTAGATTCTCCCAGGACCCTTCTAAAAGCCCCCAGACCCTTCTAGAGCTCCCCAGGACCCTTCTAAACTCCCCCAGACCAATCTAGAGGCACCCAGGGGTCCTCTAATCGTCCCCAGACCCTTCTAGAGCCCCCAAGGACCCTTCTAAAAGCCCCCAGAGCCTTCTAGACCCTCCCCGGATCCTTCTAAACGCACCCAGACCCTTCTAGAGCCTCCCAGGACCCTTCTAAAAGCACCCAGACCCTTCTATTGTCCCCAGGACCTTTCTAAATGCTCCCAGACCCTTCTAGAGCCCCAAAGGACCCTTCTAAAAGCACCCAGGCCCTTCTAGAGACCCTACAGGACCCTTCTAGAAGCCCTCAGACCTTTCCAGAGTCTCCCAGGACCCTTCTAAAAGCCCCCAGACCCTTCTAGAGCACCCCAGGACCCATCTAAAAGCACCCAGACCCTTCTAGAGCCCCCCAGGACCATTCTCAAAGATCCCAGACCCTTCTAGATTCCTCCAGGACCCTTCTAAAAGCCCCCAGACCCTTCTAGAGAACCGCAGGACCCTTCTAAAAGACCCTAGACCCTTCTAGATTCACCCTGGACCCTTCTAAATGCTCCCAGACCCTTCTAGATCCCCCCTGGACCCTTCTAATATCCCCCAGACCCTTCTAGAGGCCCCCAGGGCTCCTCTAATGGTCCCCAGACCCTTCTAGAGCCTCCCCGGACACTTCTAAAAGCAACCAGACCCTTCTAGAGCCTCCCAGGACCCTTTCAAAATCACTCAGACACATCTAGAGGCCCTCAGGACCCTTCTAAAAGCCCCCAGAGCTTTCGAGATGCCCCCAGGATCCTTCTAAAAGACCTCACACCCTTCTAGAGCCCCCCAGGAACCTTCTATAAGCTCCTTGACCCTTCTAGAAACCCGCAGGACCCTTCTAAAAGCACCCAGACCCTTCTAGAACTCCCCAGGACCCTTCTAAACTCCCCCAGACCCTTCTAGAGCCCCCCAGGACCCTTCTAAATGCCCCCAGACCCATCTAGAGCCTCCCAGGACTCTTCTAAAAGCCTCCAGACCCTTCTAGAGGCCCCCAGGACCCTTCTGAATGCCCCCAGACCCTTCTAGAGCTCCCCAGGACCCTTCTAAAAGCCCCTAAACCCTTCTAGAGCCCCCCAGGACCCTTCTAAAAGCACCCAGACCCTTCTAGACCCTCCCCGGATCCTTCTAATAGAACCCAGACCCTTCTAGAGCCCCCCAGGACCCATCTAAAAGTCCCCAGACCCTTCTACAGTCCCACAGGACCTTTCTAAAAGCCCCCAGACCCTTCTAGAGCCACCCAGGACCCTTCTGAAAGCACCCAGACCCTTCTAGAGCCTCCCCGGATCCGTCTAAAATCCTCCAGACATTTGTAGAGCCCCCCAGGACCCTTCTAGAAGCCCCCAGACCCTTCTAGACCATCCCCGGATCCTTCTAAAAGTACCCAGACCCATCTAGAGCCACCCAGGACTCTTCTAAAAGCATCCAGACCCTTCTAGAGGCACCCAGGACCATTCTGAATGTCCCCAGACCTTTCTAGACCCCCCAGGACCCATCTAAAAGCCTCCAGACCCTTCTAGAGGCCCCCAGGACCCTTCTGAAAGACCCCAGACCCTTCTATAGCTCACCAGGACCCTTCTAAAAGCACCCAGACCCTTCTAGACCCTCCCCGAATCCTTCTAAAAGCACCCAGAGCATTCTAGAGCCTACCAGGACCCTTCTAATATCCCGCAGACAATTCTAGAGGCCCCCAGGACCCTTCTAAAAGCCCCCAGAGCATTCTAGATGCCCCCAGGATCCTTCTAAATGCCGTAACACCCTTCTAGAGCCCCCCAGGACCCTTCTAAGAGCCCCCAGACCCTTCTAGATCCCCCCCGGACCCTTCTAAAAGCCCCCAGACCCTTCTAGAGACACGCAGGACCCTTCTAAAAGACCCCAGACCTTTCTAGAGTCTCCCAGGACCCTTCTAAAAGCCCCCAGACCTCTCTAGAGCTCCCCAGGACCATTCTAAAATCCCTCAGACCCTTCTAGAGGCCCCCAGGGCTCCTCTAATGGTCCCTAGACCCTTCTAGAGCCTCCCAGGACCCTTCAAAAAGCCCACAGACACTTCTAGAGTTTCCCAGGACCCTTCTAAAATCCACCAGACCCTTCTAGAGGCCCCCAGGGCGCCTCTAATTGTCCCCAGACCCTTCTAGAGCCCCCAAGGACCCTTCTAAAAGCCCCCAGAGCATTCTAGACCCTCCCCGGATCCTTCTAATAGACCCCAGACCCTTCTAGAGCCCCCCAGGACCTATCTAAAAGTCCCCAGACCCTTCTATAGTCCCACAGGACCTTTCTAAAAGCCCCCAGACCCTTCTAGAGCCACCCAGGACCCTTCTGAAAGCACCCAGACCCTTCTAGAGCCTCCCCGGATCCTTCTAAAATCCTCCAGACATTTGTAGAGCCCCCCAGGACCCTTCTAAAAACTCCCAGACCCTTCTAGACCATCCCCGGATCCGTCTAAAATCCTCCAGACATTTGTAGAGCCCCCCAGGACCATTCTATAAGCCCCCAGACCCTTCTAGACCATCCCCGGATCCTTCTAAAAGTACCCAGACCCATCTAGAGCCACCCAGGACTCTTCTAAAAGCATCCAGACACTTCTAGAGGCACCCAGGACCATTCTGAATGCCCCCAGACCTTTCTAGACCCCCCAGGACCCATCTAAAAGCCTCCAGACCCTTCTAGTGGCCCCCAGGACCCTTCTGGAAGCACCCAGACCCTTCTAGAGCTCACCAGGACCCTTCTAAATGCACCCAGACAGTTCTAGTGTCCCCCAGGACCCTTCTAAAATCCCCCAGACCCCTCTAGAGCTCCCCAGGAACCTTCTAAAAGCTCCCAGACCCTTCTAGAGCCCCCAGGACCCTTCTAAAAGCTCCCAGACCCTTCTAGAGCCACACAGGGCCCTTCTAAAAGCCACCAGACCCTTCTAGACCATCCCCGAATCCTTCAAAAAGCACCCAGACCCTTCTAGAGCTTCCCAGGTCCCTTCTAAAATCCCTCAGACATTTCTAGAGGCCCCCAGGACCCTTCTAAAGGCCCCCAGAGCTTTCTAGATGCCCCATGACCCTTCTAAAAGCCCTCACACCCTTCTAGAGCAACCCAGGACCCTTCTAAAAGGATCCAGAGCCTTATAGAACCGCCCAGGACTCTTCTAAAAGCCCCCAGACCCTTCTAGAACCCCCCAGGACCCTTCTAAAACCACCCAGACCGTTCTAGACCCTCCCCGGATCCTTCTAAAAGCACCCAGACCCTTCTAGAACCTGCCAGGACCATTCTAAAATCCATCAGACCCTTCTAGAGCCTCCCAGGACCCTTCTAAAAGCCTCCAGATCCTTCTAGATACCCGCAGGACCCTTCTAAAAGCCTCCAGACCCTTCTAGAGCAACCCAGGACCCTTCTAAAAGCCCCCAGACCCTTCTAGAAATTCCACGTATCCTTCTAAAAGCCCCCAGACCCTTCTAGATCCCCCCAGGACCCTTCTAAATGCCCCCAGACCCATCTAGAGCCCCCCAGGACCCTTCTAAAAGCCTCCAGTCCCTTCTAGAGGCCACCAGGACCGTTCTGAATGCCCCCAGACCCTTCTAGAGCGCTCCAGGACCCTTCTAAAAGCCTCCAGACCCTTCTACATGCCCCCAAGACCCTTCTGAAAGCCCCCAGACCCTTCTAGAGCTCCCCAAGACCCTTCCAAATACACCCAGACACTTCTAGCGACCTCCAGGATCATTCTGAAAGCCCCAGACCCTTCTAGAGCTCCCCAGGACTATTCTAAAAGGCCCCAGAGCCTTCTAGAGCCCCCCAGGACCCGTCTAAAAGACCCCAGACCCTTCTAGAGCTCCACAGGACCCTTCTAAAAGCCCCAGACCTTTCTAGACCCTAACCAGATCCTTCTAAAAGCACACAGACCCTTCTAGAGCCTCCCCGGACCCTTCTACAACTCCTCAGACACTTCTAGAGGCCCCCAGGACCCTTCTAAAAGCACCCAGAGACTTCTAGATGCCCCCAGGACCATTCTAAAAGCTCTCACACCCTTCTAGAGCCCCCCAGGACCCTTCTAAAAGAACCCAGACCCTTCTAGAGCCCCACAGTACCCTTCTAAAAGCCCACAGACCCTTCTAGAGACCCGCAGGACCCTTCTAAATGCACCCAGACCCTTCTAGAGCCCCCAAGGACCCTTCTAAAAGCCCCCAGACCCTTCTAGAGACCCGCAGGACCCTTCTAAAACAACCCAGACCCTTGTTAGACCATCCCAGGACCCTTCTAATATCCCCCAGACCCTTCTAGACCCTCCCCGGATCCTTCTAAATGCACCCAGACCCTTCTAGAGCCCCCCAGGACCCTTATAAAAGCCCCCAGAGCCTTCTAGATGCCCCCAGGACCCTTCTAAAAGACCCCACACCATTCTAGAGCCACACCGGAACCTTCTAAAAGCCTCCAGACCCTTCTAGAGCCCCCCAGGACCCTTCTAAAAGCCCCCAGACCCTTCTAGAGGCCCCAGGACTCTTCTAAAAGCCGCCAGACCCTTCTAGAGGCCCCCAGGACTCTTCTAAAAGCCCCCAGACCCTTCTAGAGGCCCCCTGGACCCTTCTAAAAGCCTCCAGACATTTGTAGAGCCCCCCAGGACCCTTCTAAAAGCACCCAGACCCTTCTAGACCCTCTCCGGATCCTTCTAAAAGCACCCAGACCCATCTGGATCCTCACAGGACCCTTCTAAAAGATTCCAGACCCTTCTAGATGCGCCCAGGACCCTTCTAAATGCCCCCAGACCCTTCTAGAGCCCCCCAAGACCCTTCTGAAAACCCCCAGACCCTTCTAGAGCCCACCAGGACCCTTCTAAAAGCCCCCAGACCCTTCTAGAGCCCCCCAGGGCCCTTCTAAAAGCTTCCAGACCCTTCTAGAGGCCCCCAGGACCCTTCTGAATGCCCCCAGACCCTTCTAGAGACCCCAGGACCCTTCTAAAAGACTCCAGACCCTTCTACACCCCCCCAGGACCCTTCTGAAAGCCCCCAGACCCTTCTAGAGCTACCCAGGACCCTTCTAAAATCCTCCAGACCCTTCTAGAGCCCCTTAGGACCCTTCTAAAAGCACCCAGACCCTTCTAGAGCAACCTAGGCCCCTTCTAAAAGCACCCTGACCCTTCTAGAGCCCCACAGGACCCTTCTAAAAGCCCCCAGACCCTTCTAGACCCTCCCTGGATCATTCTAAAAGCAACCAGACCCTTCTAGAGCCTCCCAGGAGCCTTCTAAAATCCCTCAGACAATTCTAGAGGATCCCAGGACTTTTCTAAAAGCCCCCAGAGCCTTCTAGATGCCCCCAGGAACCTTCTAAAAGCCCTCACACCCTTCTAGAGCCCACCAGGACTACTCTAAAACCCCCCCGACCCTTCTAGAGCCCCGCAGGACATTTCTAAAAGCCCCCAGACCCTTCTTGAGGCACCCAGGACCCTTCCAAAAGACCCCAGACCCTTCTAGAGCCACCCAAAGACTATTCTCAAAGACCCCAGACCCTTCGAAAGCCCGACAGGACACTTCTATAAGCCCCCAGACCCTTCTAGAGGACCCAAGGCCCCTCTTAAGGAGCCCCGTCTCTCCTAGAAGGGTCTCGGGGCTTTTAGAAGGGTCCTTGGGGGCTCTAGAATGGTCTGGGGGCTTTTAGAAGGGTCCTGGGGTTCTCTAGAAGGGTCTGGGGGCTTTTGAAAGTATCCTGGTGGCCTCTAGAATGGTGTGGGATATATCAGAGGGGTCCGGGGGTGCTCTAGAAGGGTCTGGGGGCTTTTAGAAGGGTCCTGGAAGGCTCTAGAAGGGTCTGGGGACTTTTAGAAGGGTCCTGGGTGCCTCTAGAAGGGTCTGGAGGCTTTTAGAGGGGTCCTGCGAGGCTCTAGAAGGGTCTGGGGGCTTTTAGAGGGGTCCTGCGAGGCTCTAGAAGGGTCTGGGGGCTTTTAGAATGATCCGGGGAGGGTCTAGAAGGGTCTGGGGGCCTTTATAAGGGTCCTGGGGGTCTCTAGAAGGGTCTGGGGGCTTTTAGAATGATCCGGGGAGGGTCTAGAAGAGTCTGGGGACCTTTAGAATGGTCCTGGGGCTCTCTAGAAGGGTCTGGGTGCTTTTAGAAGGGTCCTGGGAGGCTCTAGAAGGGTCTGGGGGCTTTTAGAATGGTCCTGGGTGGCTCTAGAAGGTTCTGGTTGCTTTTCGAAGGGTCCTGGCTTATCTAGAAGGGTCTGGGGTCATTTAGAAGGGTCCTGGGTGTCTCTAGAAGGGTCTGGGTGCTTTTAGAATGGTCCTGGGGGGCTCTAGAAGGGTTTGATGGCTTTTAGAAGGGTCCTGGGTGGATCTAGAAGGTTCTGGAGGCTTTCAGAAGGGTCATGGGGGTCTCTAGAATGGTCTGGGGGCTTTTAGAAGGGTCCTGGGGAGCTCTAGAAGGGTCTGGGTTCTTTTAGAAGGGTCCTGGGATGCTCTAGAAGGTTCTTGGGGCTTTCAGAAGGGTCCTGGGGGCCTCTATAAGGGTCTGGGTGCTTTTAGAAGGTTCCTGGGTGGCTCTAGAAGGGTCTTGGGGCTTTGAGAAGGGTCCTGGGGTGCTCTAGAAGGGTCTGGGGACTTTTAGAAGGGTCCTGGGGTGCTCTAGAATGGACGGGGTGCCTTAAGAGGGCCCTGGGGACCTCTAGATTGGTCTGGGGGCTTTTAGAAGGGTCCTGGGGGGCTCTAGAAGGGTCTGTAGGCTTTTAGAAGGGTCCGGGGGTGCTCTAGAAGTGTCTGGGGGCTTTTAGAAGGGTCCTGGGGTCCTCTAGAAGGGTCTGAGGGCTTTAGAATGGTCCTGGGAGGCTCTAGAATGGTCTGGGGTTTTTTAGAGGGATCCGGGGAGGGTCTAGAAGAGTCTGGGGTCTTTTAGAAGGGTCCTGGGGGCCTCTAGAAGGGTCTGGGGGCTTTTAGATGGGTCATAGAGGGCTCTAGAGGGGTCAGGGGGCTTTTAGAAGGGTCCTGGGGTCTCTAGAAGGGTCTGGGGGCTTTTAGAATGATCCGGGGACGGTCTAGAAGGGTCTGGGTGCTTTTTGAAGGATCCTAGGGGGCTCTAGAAGGGTCTGAGGGCGTTTAGAAGGATCCGGGGAGTGTCTAGAAGGGTCTGGGGGCTTTTAGAAGGGTCCTGGGGGTCTCTAGAAGGGTCTGGTGGCTTTTAGAAGGGTCCTGGGAGGCTCTAGAAGGGTCGGGGTGCATTTATAAGGGACCGGGGAGCCTCTAGAAGGGTCTGGGTGCTTTTAGAAAGGTCCTGGGGGGCTCTAGAACGGTCTAGAGGCTTTTAGACCAGTCCTGGGTGCCTCTAGAAGGGTCTGGGTGCCTTTAGAAGGGTCTTGGGAGACTCTAGAATGTTCTGCTGGCTTTCAGAAGGGTCCTGGGGTCCTCTAGAAGGGTCTGGGGGCTTTTAGAAGGGTCCTGGGTGGCTCCAGAAGGGTCTGGGGGCTTTTAGAAGGGTCCTGGGGTGCTCTAGAATGGTCTGGGAGCTTTTAGAAGGGTCCTGGGAGGCTCTAGAAGAGTCTGGGGGCTTTTAGAAAGGTCCTGTGAGGATCTAGATGGGTCTGGGGGCTTTTAGAAGGGTCCTGGGATGCTCTAGAAGGGTCTGGGGGCTTGTAGATGGGTCCTTTGGGTCTCTAGAAGGTTCTGGGTGCTTTTAGAAGGGTCCTGGGTGGCTCTAGAAGGGTCTGGGGGCTTTTAGAAGGGTCCTGGGGTGCTCTAGAAGTGTCTGGGGAATTTTAGAAGGGTCCTCGGATGCTCTAGAAGGGTCTGGGTGCTTTTAGAAGGGTCCTGGAGGGCTCTAGAAGGTTCTGGGGGCTTTCAGAAGGGTCCTGGGAGTCTCTAGAAGGGTCTGGGCGCTTTTTTTGAAGGGTCCTGGGGGGCTCTAGAAGGGTCTGGGTGCCTTTAGAAGGGTCCTGGGTGACTCTAGAATGTTCTGCTGGCTTTCAGAAGGGTCCTGGGGTCCTCTAGAAGGGTCTGGGGTCTTTTAGAAGGGTCCGGGGGGGCTCTAGAAGGGTCTGGGGGCTTTTAGAAGGGTCCTGGGTTGCTCTAGAAGGGCCTGGGGACTTTTAGAAGGGTCCTGGGGTGCTCTAGAAGGGACGGGGTTCATTAAGAGGGGCCCTGGGTGCCTCTTGAAGGGTCTGGGGGCATTTAGAAGGGTCCTGGGGGGCTCTAGAAGGGTCTAGGGGCTTTTAGAAGGGTACTGGGGGCCTCTAGAAGGGTCTGGGGGCTTTTAGAATGATCCTGGTGGGCTCTAGAAGGGTCTGGGGTCTTTTCGAAGGATCCGGGGAGGGTCTAGAAGGGTCTGTGGGCATTTAGAAGGGTCCTAGGGGCCTCTAGAAGGGTCTGGGGGCTTTTAGATGGGTCCTAGGGGGCTCTAGAAGGGTCTGGGGTCTTTTGGAATGATCCTGGGGGGCTCTAGAAGGGTCTGGGTGCTTTTAGAAGGGTAATGGGGTTCTCTAGAAGGGTCTGGTTGCTTTTAGAAGGGTACTGGGAGGCTCTAGAAGGGTCGGGGTACTTTTATAAGGGTCCGGGGAGCCTCTAGAAGGGTCTGGGTGCTTTTAGAAAGGTCCTGGGGGGCTCTAGAAGGGTCTGGTGGCTTGTAGAAGGGTCCGGGGGTCTCTAGAAGGGTCTGGGGCTTTTAGAAGTGTCCTGGGGGCATCTAGAAGGGTCTGGGAGCTTTTAGAAGGGTCCTGGGGGGCTCTAGAAGGGTCTGGGGGCTTGTAGAAGGGTCGTGGGTGCCGCTAGAAGGGTCTGGGGGCTTTTAGAAGGGTCCTGGGGGGCTCAAGAAGGGTCTGGGGGCTTTTAGAAGGGTCCTGGGGGGCTCTAGAAGGTTCTGGGGGCTTTTAGAAGGGTCCTGGGGCCTCTAGAAAGGTCTGGGCGCTTTTAGAAAGGTCCTGGGAGGATCTAGAAGGGTCTGGGGGCTTTTAGAAGGATCCGGGGAGGGTCTAGAAGGGTCTGGGGGCTTTTAGAAGGGTCCTGGGGGGCTCTAGAAGGGTGTGGGGTCTTTTAGAATGGTCCTGGTGGGCTCCAGAAGGGTCTGGGGGCTTTTAGAAGGGTCCTGGAGGCCTCTAGAAGGATCTGGGGGCTTTTAGATGGGTCCTGGGGTTCTCTAGAAGGGTCTGGGGGCATTTAGAAGGGTCCTGATGGGCTCTAGAAGGGTCTGGGGGCTTTTAGAATGATCCGGGGACGGTCTAGAAGGGTCTTTATGCTTTTTGAAGGTTCCTAGGCGGCTCTAGAAGGGTCTGGGGTCTTTTAGAAGGGTCCTGGGGGGCTCTAGAAGGGTCTGGGGGCTTTTAGAATGGTCAGGGGAGGCTCTAGAAGGGTCTGGGGGCTTTTAGAATAATCCGGGGAGGGTCTAGAATGGTCTGGGTTCTTTTAGAATAGTCCTTGGAGGTTTTAGAAGGGTCTGGGGTCTTTTAGAATGATCAGGGGAGGGTCTAGAAGGGTCTGGGCGCTTTTAGACGGGTCCTGGGGGGCTCTACAATGGTCTGGAGGCTTTTAGAGGGGTTCTGGGGGGCCCTAGAAGGGTCTGGGTTCATTTAGAAGGATCCGGGGAGGGTCTAGAAAGGTCGCGGGGCTATTAGAAGGGTCCTGGGAGGCTCTAGAAGAATCTGGGGGCTTTTAGAATGATCCGGGGAGGGTCTAGAAGGGTCTGGGGGCCTTTAGAAGGGTCCTCGGGGGCTCTAGAATGGTCTGGGGGCTTTTAGAAGGGTCCGGGGGGACTCTAGAATGGTCTGGGGGCTCTTAGAAGGGTCCTAGGGGCCTCTAGAAGGGTCTGGGTGCTTTTAGAAGGGTCCTGGGATGCTCTAGAATGGTCTGGGTGCTTTTAGAAGGGTCCTCGGATGCTCTAGAAGGGTCTGGGGGCTTTTAGAAGGGTCCTGGGGGGCTCTAGAATGTTCTGGGGGCTTTCAGAAGGGTCCTGGGGGTCTCTAGAAGGGTCTGGGGGCTTTTAGAAGGGTCTTGGGGGGCTCTAGAATGGTCTGGGGGCTTTTAGAATGGTCCTGGGTGGCTCTAGAAGGGTCTGGGGGCTTTTAGAAGGGTCCGGGGGGGCTCTAGAAGGGTCTGGGTAATTTTAGAAGGGTCCTCGGATTCTCTAGAAGGGTCTGGGGGCTTTTAGAAGGGTCCTGGGGGGATCTAGAATGTTCTGGGGGCTTTCAGAAGGGCCCTGGGGGTCTCTAGAAGGGTCTGGGGGCTTTTAGAAGGGTCCTGTTGGGCTCTAGAATGGTCTGGGGGCCTTTAGAATGGTCCTGGGAGGCTCTAGAAGGGTCTGGGGGCTTTTAGAAGTGTCCGGGGGGGCTCTAGAAGGGTCTGGGGAATTTTAGAAGGGTCCTCGGATTCTCTAGAAGGGTCTGGGGGCTTTTAGAAGGGTCCTGGGTTGCTCTAGAAGGTTCTGGGGGCTTTCAGAAGGGTCCTGGGGGTCTCTAGAAGGGTCTGGGGGCTTTTAGAAGGGTCCTGGGGGGCTCTAGAAGGGTCTGTGTGCCTTTAGAAGGGTCCTGGGTGACTCTAGAATGTTCTGCAGGCTTTCAGAAGGGTCCTGGGTTTCTCTAGAAGGGTCTGGGGGCTTTTAGAAAGGTCCTGGGTGGCTCTAGAAGGGTCTGGGGGCTTTTCGAAGGGTCCTGGGTGTCTCTAGAAGGGTCTGGGGGCTTTTAGAAGGGTCCTGGGAGGCTCTAGATGGGTCTGGGTGCTTTTAGAAGGGTCCTGGGATGCTCTAGAAGGGTCTGGGGGCTTGTAGATGGGCCCTGGGGGGCTCTAGAAGGGTCTGGGTGCTTTTAGAAGGGTCCTGGGTGGCTCTAGAAGGGTCTGGGGGCTTTTAGAAGGGTCCGGGGGGGCTCTAGAAGGGTCTGAGTTCTTTTAGAAGTGTCCTGGGGTGCTCTAGAAGGGTCTGGTGAATTTTAGAAGGGTCCTCGGATGCTCTAGAAGGGTCTGGGTGCTTTTAGAAGGGTCCTGGAGGGATCTAGAATGTTCTGGGTGCTTTCAGAAGGGTCCTGGGGATCTCTAGAAGCGTCTGGGCGCTTTTAGAAGGGTCCTGGGGGGGTCTAGAAGGGTCTGGGTTCTTTTAGAAGGGTCCTGGTGGGCTCTAGAAGGGTCTGGGGTCTTTTCGAAGGGTCCGGGGGGGCTCTAGAAGGGTCTGGGGGCTTTTAGAAGGGTCCTGGGGGGCTCTAGAAGGGTCTGGGGACTTTTAGAAGGGTCCTGGGGTGCTCTAGAAGGGACGGGGTTCATTAAGAGGGGCCCTGGGTTCCTCTTGAAGGGTCTGGGGGCATTTAGAAGGGTCCTGGGGGGCTCTAGAAGGGTCTAGGGGCTTTTAGAAGGGTACTGGGGGGCTCTAGAAGGGTCTGGGGGCTTTTAGAATGATCCTGGTGGGCTCTAGAAGGGTCTGGGGTCTTTTCGAAGGATCCGGGGAGGGTCTAGAAGGGTCTGGGGTCTTTTAGAAGGGTCCTAGGGGCCTCTAGAAGGGTCTGGGGGCTTTTAAATGGGTCCTAGGGGGCTCTAGAAGGGTCTGGGGGCTTTTGGAATGATCCTGGGGGGCTCTAGAAGGGTCTGGGGGCTTTTAGAATGATCCGGGGACGGTCTAGAAAAGTCTGGGTGCTTTTTGAAGGATCCTAGGGGGCTCTAGAAGGGTCTGGGGGCTTTTAGAAGGATCCGGGGAGGGTCTAGAAGGGTCTGGGGGCTTTTAGAAGGGTCCTGGGGTTCTCTAGAAGGGTCTGGTTGCTTTTAGAAGGGTACTGGGAGGCTCTAGAAGGGTCGGGGTGCTTTTATAAGGGTCCGGGGAGCCTCTAGAAGGGTCTGGGTGCTTTTAGAAAGGTCCTGGGGGGCTCTAGAAGGGTCTAGAGGCTTTTAGACGGGTCCTGGGTACCTCTAGAAGGGTCTGGTTGCTTTTAGAAGGGTCCTGGGTGGCTCTAGAAGGGTCTGGGGGCTTTTAGAAGGGTCCTGGGGGGCTCTAGAAGGGTCTGGGGGCTTGTAGAAGGGTCGTGGGTGCCGCTAGAAGGGTCTGGGGGCTTATAGAAGGGTCCTAGGGGGCTCAAGAAGGGTCTGGGGGCTTTTAGAAGGGTCCTGGGGTGCTCTAGAAGGGTCTGGGGGCTTTTAGAAGGGTCCTGGGGGGCTCTAGAAGGGTCTGGGGGCTTTTAGAAGGGTCCTGGGGCCTCTAGAATGGTCTGGGGGCTTTTAGAAAGGTCCTGGGAGGATATAGAAGGGTCTGGGGGCTTTTAGAAGGATCCGGGGAGGCTCTAGAAGGGTCTGGGGGCTTTTAGAAGGGTCCTGGGGGGCTCTAGAAGGGTCTGGGAGGTTTTGGTAGGGTCCTGGGGGGGTCTAGAAGGGTCTGGGGTCTTTTAGAATGGTCCTGGGGGGCTCCAGAAGGGTCTGGGGGCTTTTAGAAGGGTCCTGGAGGCCTCTAGAAGGATCTGGGGGCTTTTAGATGGGTCCTGGGGTTCTCTAGAAGGGTCTGGGGGCATTTAGAAGGGTCCTGAGGGGCTCTAGAAGGGTCTGGGGGCTTTTAGAATGATCCGGGGACGGTCTAGAAGGGTCTTTATGCTTTTAGAAGGATCCTAGGCGGCTCTAGAAGGGTCTGGGGTCTTTTAGAAGGGTCCTGGGGGGCTCTAGAAGGTTCTGGAGGCTTTTAGAAGGGTCTTGGGGGGCTCTAGAAGGGTCTGGGGGCTTTTAGAATAATCCGGGGAGGGTCTAGAATGGTCTGGGTTCTTTTAGAATAGTCCTTGGAGGTTTTAGAAGGGTCTGGGGTCTTTTAGAATGATCAGGGGAGGGTCTAGAAGGGTCTGGGCGCTTTTAGACGGGTCCTGGGGGGCTCTAGAAGGGTCTGCGGGCTTTTAGAATGGTCCTGGGAGGCTCTAGAAGGGTCTGGGTGCTTTTAGAAGGGTCCTGGGGGGCTCTAGAATGGTCTGCGGGCTTTTAGAATGGTCCTGGGAGGCTCTAGAAGGGTCTGGGGGCTTTTAGAAGGGTCCTGGGGGGCTCTAGAAGGGTCTAGAGGCTTTTAGAAGGGTCCTGGTGGCCTCTAGAAGGGTCTGGGGGCGTTTAGAAGGGACCTGTGAGGCTCTGGAAGGGTCTGGGTGCTTTTATAAGGGTCCTGGGGGCCTCTAGAAGGGTCTGGGGGCTTTTACAAGGGTCCGGGGGGGCTCTAGAAGGGTCTGGGGACTTTTAGAAGGGTCCTGGTGGCCACTAGACGGGTCTGGGGGCTATTAGAAGGGTCCTGGGGGGTTCTAGAAGGGTCTGGGTGCTTGTAGACGGGTCCTGGGGGGGTCTAGAACGGTCTGGGGGCTTTTAGAAGGGTCCTGGGGGTCTCTAGAAGGGTCTGGGTGCTTTTAGATGGGTCCTAGGGGGCTCTAGAAGGGTCAGGGGGCTTTTAGAATGATCCTGGGGGGCTCTAGAAGGGTCTGGGGGCTTTTAGAATGATCCGGGGATGGTCTAGAAAGGTCTGGGTGCTTTTTGAAGGATCCTAGGGGGCTCTAGAAGGGTCTGGGGGCTTTTAGAAGGATCCGGGGAGGGTCTAGAAGGGTCTGGGGGCTTTTAGAAGGGTCCTGGGGTTCTCTAGAAGGGTCTGGTTGCTTTTAGAAGGGTACTGGGAGGCTCTAGAAGGGTCGGGGTGCTTTTATAAGGGTCCGGGGAGCCTCTAGAAGGGTCTGGGTGCTTTTAGAAAGGTCCTGGGGGGCTCTAGAAGGGTCTAGAGGCTTTTAGACGGGTCCTGGGTACCTCTAGAAGGGTCTGGATGCTTTTAGAAGGGTCCTGGGTGGCTCTAGAAGGGTCTGGGGGCTTTTAGAAGGGTCCTGGGGGGCTCTAGAAGGGTCTGGGGGCTTGTAGAAGGGTCGTGGGTGCCGCTAGAAGGGTCTGGGGGCTTATAGAAGGGTCCTAGGGGGCTCAAGAAGGGTCTGGGGGCTTTTAGAAGGGTCCTGGGGTGCTCTAGAAGGGTCTGGGGGCTTTTAGAAGGGTCCTGGGGGGCTCTAGAAGGGTCTGGGGGCTTTTAGAAGGGTCATGGGGCCTCTAGAAAGGTCTGGGCGCTTTTAGAAAGGTCCTGGGAGGATATAGAAGGGTCTGGGGGCTTTTAGAAGGATCCGGGGAGGATCTAGAAGGGTCTGGGGGCTTTTAGAAGGGTCCTGGGGGGCTCTAGAAGGGTCTGGGAGGTTTTGGTAGGGTCCTGGGGGGCTCTAGAAGGGTCTGGGGTCTTTTAGAATGGTCCTGGGGGGCTCCAGAAGGGTCTGGGGGCTTTTAGAAGGGTCCTGGAGGCCTCTAGAAGGATCTGGGGGCTTTTAGATGGGTCCTGGGGTTCTCTAGAATGTTCTGGGGGCATTTAGAAGGGTCCTGAGGGGCTCTAGAAGGGTCTGGGGGCTTTTAGAATGATCCGGGGACGGTCTAGAAGGGTCTTTATGCTTTTAGAAGGATCCTAGGCGGCTCTAGAAGGGTCTGGGGTCTTTTAGAAGGGTCCTGGGGGGCTCTAGAAGGTTCTGGAGGCTTTTAGAAGGGTCTTGGGGGGCTCTAGAAGGGTCTGGGGGCTTTTAGAATAATCCGGGGAGGGTCTAGAATGGTCTGGGTTCTTTTAGAATAGTCCTTGGAGGTTTTAGAAGGGTCTGGGGTCTTTTAGAATGATCAGGGGAGGGTCTAGAAGGGTCTGGGCGCTTTTAGACGGGTCCTGGGGGGCTCTAGAAGGGTCTGCGGGCTTTTAGAATGGTCCTGGGAGGCTCTAGAAGGGTCTGGGTGCTTTTAGAAGGGTCCTGGGGGGCTCTAGAATGGTCTGCGGGCTTTTAGAATGGTCCTGGGAGGCTCTGGAAGGGTCTGGGGGCTTTTAGAAGGGTCCTGGGGGGCTCTAGAAGGGTCTAGAGGCTTTTAGAAGGGTCCTGGGGGCCTCTAGAAGGGTCTGGGGGCGTTTAGAAGGGACCTGTGAGGCTCTGGAAGGGTCTGGGTGCTTTTATAAGGGTCCTGGGGGCCTCTAGAAGGGTCTGGGGGCTTTTACAAGGGTCCGGGGGGGCTCTAGAAGGGTCTGGGGACTTTTAGAAGGGTCCTGGTGGCCACTAGACGGGTCTGGGGGCTATTAGAAGGGTCCTGGGGGGTTCTAGAAGGGTCTGGGTGCTTGTAGACGGGTCCTGGGGGGGTCTAGAACGGTCTGGGGGCTTTTAGAAGGGTCCTGGGGGTCTCTAGAAGGGTCTGGGTGCTTTTAGATGGGTCCTAGGGGGCTCTAGAAGGGTCAGGGGGCTTTTAGAATGATCCTGGGGGGCTCTAGAAGGGTCTGGGGGCTTTTAGAATGATCCGGGGACGGTCTAGAAGGGTCGGGGGGCTTTTAGAAGGGTCCTGGGGGTCTCTAGAAGGGTCTGGTGGCTTTTAGAAGGGTCCTGGGAGGCTCTGGAAGGGTCTGGGTGCTTCTATAAGGGTCCGGGGAGCCTCTAGAAGGGTCTGGATGCTTTTGGAAAGGTCCTGGAGTGCTCTAGAAGGTTCTAGAGGCTTTTAGACGGGTCCTGGTGTGCTCTAGAAGGGACGGGGGGGCTTAAGAAGGGCCCTGGCGCCTCTAGAAGGGTCTGGGTGCTTTTAGAAGGGTCCTGGGTGGCTCTAGAAGGGTTTGGAATTTTTTAGAAGCGTCCTGGGGTGTCTAGAAGGGTCTGGGGGCTTTTAGAAGGGTCCTGGGGGGCTCTAGAAGGGTCTGGGGTCTTTTATACTGTCCTGGATGTCTGTAGAAGGGTCTGGGTGGTTTTAGAAGGGTCCTGTGGGGCTCTAGAAGGATCTGGGGGCTTTCAGATGGGTCGTGGGTCCCTCTAGAAGGGTCTAGGGGCTTTTAGAAGGGTCCGGGGGAGCTCTAGAAGGGTCTGGGGGCTTTTAGAAGGGTCCTGGGGTGCTCTAGAAGGGTCTGGGGGCTTTTAGAAGAGTCCTAGTGTGCTCTAGAAGGTACGGGGGGGCTTAAGAGGGGCCCTGGGGCCTCTAAAAGGGTCTGGTGTCTTTTAGAAGGGTCCTGGGGGGCTCTATAAGGGTCTGGAGGATTTTAAAAGGGTCCTGGGGGGCTCTAGAAGGGTCTGGGGGCTTTTAGAAGGGTCCTGGGGTGCTCTAGAAGAGTCTGGGGGCTTTTATAGGGTCCTGGGGGTCTGTAGAAGGGTCTTGGGGCTTTCAGAAGGGTCCTGGGGGACTCTAGAAGGGTCTGGGTGCTTTTAGAAGGGTACAAGGGGGCTCTAGAAGGGTCTGGGGGGTTTAGAAAGGTCCTGGGGGCCTCTAGAAGGGTCTGGGGGCTTTTAGAAGGGTCCTGGGATGCTCTAGAAGGGTCTGGGGGTTTTAGAAGAATCCGGGGAGGGTCTAGATTAGTCTGGGGGCTTTTAGAAGGGTCCTTGGGTGCTCTAGAAGGGTCTGGGTTCTTTTAGAAAGGTCCTGGGGTGCTCTAAAAGGGTCTGGGGGCTTTTAGAATGATCCGGGGAGGGTCTAGAATGGTCTGGGGGCTTTTAGAATGGTCCTGGGGGGCTCTAGAAGGGTCTGGGTGCTTTTAGAAGGGTCCTGTGGGGCTCTAGAAGGGTCTGGGGGCTTTTAGAAGTGTCCTGGGGGTCTCTAGAAAGGTCTGTAGGCTTTTATAGGGTCCTCGGGGTCTGTAGAAGTGTCTGGGTGCTTTTAGAAGGGTCCTGTGGGGCTCTAGAAGGTTCTGGTTGCTTTCAGAAGGGTCCTGGGGGCCTCTAGAAGGGTCTAGGGGCTTTTAGAAGGGTCCGGGGGGGCTCTGGAAGGGTCTGGGGGCTTTTAGATGGGTCCTGGGGTGATCTGGAAGGGTCTGGGGACTTTTAGAAGGGTCCTGGGCTGCTCTAGAAGGGACGGGGTGCCTTAAGAGGGGCCCTGGGGGGCTCTAGAATGGTCTGGGGTCTTTTAGAAGGGTCCTGGGGTGCTATAGAAGGGTCTGGGGCCTTTTAGAATGGTCCTGGGGATCTCTAGAAGTGTCTGGGGGCTTTTAGAATTATCCGGAGAGGATCTAGAAGTTTCTGCGGCCTTTTAGAAGGGTCCTGGGAGGCTCTAGAAGAATCTGGGGGCTTTTAGAATGATCCGGGGAGGGTCTAGAAGGGTCTGGGGGCCTTTAGAAGGGTCCTCGGGGGCTCTAGAATGGTCTGGGGGCTTTTAGAAGGGTCCGGGGGGACTCTAGAATGGTCTGGGGGCTCTTAGAAGGGTCCTAGGGGCCTCTAGAAGGGTCTGGGTGCTTTTAGAAGGGTCCTGGGATGCTCTAGAATGGTCTGGGTGCTTTTAGAAGGGTCCTCGGATGCTCTAGAAGGGTCTGGGGGCTTTTAGAAGGGTCCTGGGGGGCTCTAGAATGTTCTGGGGGCTTTCAGAAGGGTCCTGGGGGTCTCTAGAAGGGTCTGGGGGCTTTTAGAAGGGTCTTGGGGGGCTCTAGAATGGTCTGGGGGCTTTTAGAATGGTCCTGGGTGGCTCTAGAAGGGTCTGGGGGCTTTTAGAAGGGTCCGGGGGGGCTCTAGAAGGGTCTGGGTAATTTTAGAAGGGTCCTCGGATTCTCTAGAAGGGTCTGGGGGCTTTTAGAAGGGTCCTGGGGGGATCTAGAATGTTCTGGGGGCTTTCAGAAGGGCCCTGGGTGTCTCTAGAAGGGTCTGGGGGCTTTTAGAAGGGTCCTGTTGGGCTCTAGAATGGTCTGGGGGCCTTTAGAATGGTCCTGGGAGGCTCTAGAAGGGTCTGGGGGCTTTTAGAAGTGTCCGGGGGGGCTCTAGAAGGGTCTGGGGAATTTTAGAAGGGTCCTCGGATTCTCTAGAAGGGTCTGGGGGCTTTTAGAAGGGTCCTGGGTTGCTCTAGAAGGTTCTGGGGGCTTTCAGAAGGGTCCTGGGGGTCTCTAGAAGGGTCTGGGGGCTTTTAGAAGGGTCCTGGGGGGCTCTAGAAGGGTCTGTGTGCCTTTAGAAGGGTCCTGGGTGACTCTAGAATGTTCTGCAGGCTTTCAGAAGGGTCCTGGGTTTCTCTAGAAGGGTCTGGGGGCTTTTAGAAGGGTCCTGGGGGGCTCTAGAAGGTTCTGGGGGCTTTTAGAAGGGTCCTGGGATGCTCTAGAATGGTCTGGGGGCTTTTAGAAGGGTCCTGGGAGGCTCTAGAAGGGTCTGGGGGCTTTTAGAAAGGTCCTGGGTGGCTCTAGAAGGGTCTGGGGGCTTTTCGAAGGGTCCTGGGTGTCTCTAGAAGGGTCTGGGGGCTTTTAGAAGGGTCCTGGGAGGCTCTAGATGGGTCTGGGTGCTTTTAGAAGGGTCCTGGGATGCTCTAGAAGGGTCTGGGGGCTTGTAGATGGGCCCTGGGGGGCTCTAGAAGGGTCTGGGTGCTTTTAGAAGGGTCCTGGGTGGCTCTAGAAGGGTCTGGGGGCTTTTAGAAGGGTCCGGGGGGGCTCTAGAAGGGTCTGAGTTCTTTTAGAAGTGTCCTGGGGTGCTCTAGAAGGGTCTGGTGAATTTTAGAAGGGTCCTCGGATGCTCTAGAAGGGTCTGGGTGCTTTTAGAAGGGTCCTGGAGGGATCTAGAATGTTCTGGGTGCTTTCAGAAGGGTCCTGGGGATCTCTAGAAGCGTCTGGGCGCTTTTAGAAGGGTCCTGGGGGGGTCTAGAAGGGTCTGGGTTCTTTTAGAAGGGTCCTGGTGGGCTCTAGAAGGGTCTGGGGTCTTTTCGAAGGGTCCGGGGGGGCTCTAGAAGGGTCTGGGGGCTTTTAGAAGGGTCCTGGGGGGCTCTAGAAGGGTCTGGGGACTTTTAGAAGGGTCCTGGGGTGCTCTAGAAGGGACGGGGTTCATTAAGAGGGGCCCTGGGTTCCTCTTGAAGGGTCTGGGGGCATTTAGAAGGGTCCTGGGGGGCTCTAGAAGGGTCTAGGGGCTTTTAGAAGGGTACTGGGGGGCTCTAGAAGGGTCTGGGGGCTTTTAGAATGATCCTGGTGGGCTCTAGAAGGGTCTGGGGTCTTTTCGAAGGATCCGGGGAGGGTCTAGAAGGGTCTGGGGTCTTTTAGAAGGGTCCTAGGGGCCTCTAGAAGGGTCTGGGGGCTTTTAAATGGGTCCTAGGGGGCTCTAGAAGGGTCTGGGGGCTTTTGGAATGATCCTGGGGGGCTCTAGAAGGGTCTGGGGGCTTTTAGAATGATCCGGGGACGGTCTAGAAAAGTCTGGGTGCTTTTTGAAGGATCCTAGGGGGCTCTAGAAGGGTCTGGGGGCTTTTAGAAGGATCCGGGGAGGGTCTAGAAGGGTCTGGGGGCTTTTAGAAGGGTCCTGGGGTTCTCTAGAAGGGTCTGGTTGCTTTTAGAAGGGTACTGGGAGGCTCTAGAAGGGTCGGGGTGCTTTTATAAGGGTCCGGGGAGCCTCTAGAAGGGTCTGGGTGCTTTTAGAAAGGTCCTGGGGGGCTCTAGAAGGGTCTAGAGGCTTTTAGACGGGTCCTGGGTACCTCTAGAAGGGTCTGGTTGCTTTTAGAAGGGTCCTGGGTGGATCTAGAAGGGTCTGGGGGCTTGTAGAAGGGTCCTGGGTGCATCTAGAAGGGTCTGGGGGCGTTTAGAAGGGTCCTGGGGGCATCTAGAAGGGTCTGGGGGCTTTTAGAAGGATCCGGGGAGGCTCTAGAAGGGTCTGGGGGCTTTTAGAAGGGTCCTGGGGGGCTCTAGAAGGGTCTGGGGGGTTTTGGTAGGGTCCTGGGGGGGTCTAGAAGGGTCTGGGGTCTTTTAGAATGGTCCTGGGGGGCTCCAGAAGGGTCTGGGGGCTTTTAGAAGGGTCCTGGAGGCCTCTAGAAGGATCTGGGGGCTTTTAGATGGGTCCTGGGGTTCTCTAGAATGGTCTGGGGGCATTTAGAAGGGTCCTGAGGGGCTCTAGAAGGGTCTGGGGGCTTTTAGAATGATCCGGGGACGGTCTAGAAGGGTCTTTATGCTTTTAGAAGGATCCTAGGCGGCTCTAGAAGGGTCTGGGGTCTTTTAGAAGGGTCCTGGGGGCTCTAGAAGGTTCTGGAGGCTTTTAGAAGGGTCTTGGGGGGCTCTAGAAGGGTCTGGGGGCTTTTAGAATAATCCGGGGAGGGTCTAGAATGGTCTGGGTTCTTTTAGAATAGTCCTTGGAGGTTTTAGAAGGGTCTGGGGTCTTTTAGAATGATCAGGGGAGGGTCTAGAAGGGTCTGGGCGCTTTTAGACGGGTCCTGGGGGGCTCTAGAAGGGTCTGCGGGCTTTTAGAATGGTCCTGGGAGGCTCTAGAAGGGTCTGGGTGCTTTTAGAAGGGTCCTGGGGGGCTCTAGAATGGTCTGCGGGCTTTTAGAATGGTCCTGGGGGCCTCTAGAAGGGTCTGGGGGCTTTTACAAGGGTCCGGGGGGGCTCTAGAAGGGTCTGGGGACTTTTAGAAGGGTCCTGGTGGCCACTAGACGGGTCTGGGGGCTATTAGAAGGGTCCTGGGGGGTTCTAGAAGGGTCTGGGTGCTTGTAGACGGGTCCTGGGGGGGTCTAGAACGGTCTGGGGGCTTTTAGAAGGGTCCTGGGGGTCTCTAGAAGGGTCTGGGTGCTTTTAGATGGGTCCTAGGGGGCTCTAGAAGGGTCAGGGGGCTTTTAGAATGATCCTGGGGGGCTCTAGAAGGGTCTGGGGGCTTTTAGAATGATCCGGGGATGGTCTAGAAAGGTCTGGGTGCTTTTTGAAGGATCCTAGGGGGCTCTAGAAGGGTCTGGGGGCTTTTAGAATGATCCGGGGACGGTCTAGAAGGGTCTGGGGGCTTTTAGAAGGGTCCTGGGGGTCTCTAGAAGGGTCTGGTGGCTTTTAGAAGGGTCCTGGGAGGCTCTGGAAGGGTCTGGGTGCTTCTATAAGGGTCCGGGGAGCCTCTAGAAGGGTCTGGATGCTTTTGGAAAGGTCCTGGAGTGCTCTAGAAGGTTCTAGAGGCTTTTAGACGGGTCCTGGTGTGCTCTAGAAGGGACGGGGGGGCTTAAGAAGGGCCCTGGCGCCTCTAGAAGGGTCTGGGTGCTTTTAGAAGGGTCCTGGGTGGCTCTAGAAGGGTTTGGAATTTTTTAGAAGCGTCCTGGGGTGTCTAGAAGGGTCTGGGGGCTTTTAGAAGGGTCCTGGGGGGCTCTAGAAGGGTCTGGGGTCTTTTATACTGTCCTGGATGTCTGTAGAAGGGTCTGGGTGGTTTTAGAAGGGTCCTGTGGGGCTCTAGAAGGATCTGGGGGCTTTCAGATGGGTCGTGGGTCCCTCTAGAAGGGTCTAGGGGCTTTTAGAAGGGTCCGGGGGAGCTCTAGAAGGGTCTGGGGGCTTTTAGAAGGGTCCTGGGGTGCTCTAGAAGGGTCTGGGGGCTTTTAGAAGAGTCCTAGTGTGCTCTAGAAGGTACGGGGGGGCTTAAGAGGGGCCCTGGGGCCTCTAAAAGGGTCTGGTGTCTTTTAGAAGGGTCCTGGGGGGCTCTATAAGGGTCTGGAGGATTTTAAAAGGGTCCTGGGGGGCTCTAGAAGGGTCTGGGGGCTTTTAGAAGGGTCCTGGGGTGCTCTAGAAGAGTCTGGGGGCTTTTATAGGGTCCTGGGGGTCTGTAGAAGGGTCTTGGGGCTTTCAGAAGGGTCCTGGGGGACTCTAGAAGGGTCTGGGTGCTTTTAGAAGGGTACAAGGGGGCTCTAGAAGGGTCTGGGGGGTTTAGAAAGGTCCTGGGGGCCTCTAGAAGGGTCTGGGGGCTTTTAGAAGGGTCCTGGGATGCTCTAGAAGGGTCTGGGGGTTTTAGAAGAATCCGGGGAGGGTCTAGATTAGTCTGGGGGCTTTTAGAAGGGTCCTTGGGTGCTCTAGAAGGGTCTGGGTTCTTTTAGAAAGGTCCTGGGGTGCTCTAAAAGGGTCTGGGGGCTTTTAGAATGATCCGGGGAGGGTCTAGAATGGTCTGGGGGCTTTTAGAATGGTCCTGGGGGGCTCTAGAAGGGTCTGGGTGCTTTTAGAAGGGTCCTGTGGGGCTCTAGAAGGGTCTGGGGGCTTTTAGAAGTGTCCTGGGGGTCTCTAGAAAGGTCTGTAGGCTTTTATAGGGTCCTCGGGGTCTGTAGAAGTGTCTGGGTGCTTTTAGAAGGGTCCTGTGGGGCTCTAGAAGGTTCTGGTTGCTTTCAGAAGGGTCCTGGGGGCCTCTAGAAGGGTCTAGGGGCTTTTAGAAGGGTCCGGGGGGGCTCTGGAAGGGTCTGGGGGCTTTTAGATGGGTCCTGGGGTGATCTGGAAGGGTCTGGGGACTTTTAGAAGGGTCCTGGGCTGCTCTAGAAGGGACGGGGTGCCTTAAGAGGGGCCCTGGGGGGCTCTAGAATGGTCTGGGGTCTTTTAGAAGGGTCCTGGGGTGCTATAGAAGGGTCTGGGGCCTTTTAGAATGGTCCTGGGGATCTCTAGAAGTGTCTGGGGGCTTTTAGAATTATCCGGAGAGGATCTAGAAGTTTCTGCGGCCTTTTAGAAGGGTCCTGGGGGGCTCTAGAAGGGTCTGGGGGCTTTTAGAAGGGTCTTGGCGTGCTCTAGAATGGTCTGGGGGCCTTAAGATGGGCCCTGGGTACATCTAGAAGGGTCTGGGGGCTTTTAGAATGGTCCTGGGGCGCTCTAGAAGGGTCTGGGGGCTTTTAGAACGGTCTTGGGGGGCTCTAGAAGGGTCTGGGGGCTTTTAGAAGGGTCCTGGGAGGATCTAGAAGGGTATGGGGGCTTTTAGAAGGATCCGGGGAGGGTCTAGAAGGGTCTGGGGGCTTTTAGAAGGGTCCTGGTTGCCTCTAGAAGGGTGTCGGGACTTTCAGAAGGGTCCTGGGGGCCTCCAGAAGGGTCTGGGGTCTTTTAGAATGGTCCTGGGTGGCTCTAGAAGGGTCTGGGGGCTTTTAGATGTGTCCTGGGGGGCTCTAGAATGGTCTGGGGGCTTTTAGATGGGTCCTGGGAGGCTCTAGAAGGGTCTGGGGGCTTTTAGAATGATCCGGGGACGGTCTAGAAGGGTCTTTATGCTTTTTGAAGGATCCTAGGGTGCTCTAGAATGGTCTGGGGTCTTTTAGAAGTGTCCTGGGAGGTTTTGAAGGGTCTGGGGGCATTTAGAATGGTCCTGGGAGGCTCTAGAAGGGTCTGGGTGCTTTTAGAAGGGTCCTGGGGAGCTCTAGAAGGGTCTAGAGGCTTTTAGAAGGGTCCTGGGTGCCTCTAGAAGGGTCTGGGGGCGTTCAGAAGGGTCCTGGGAGGCTCTGGAAGGGTCTGGGTGCTTTTATAAGGGTCCTGGGGGCCTCTAGAAGTGTCTGGTGGCTTTTACAAGGGTCCGGGGGGGGCTCTAGAAGGGTCTGGGGACTTTTAGAAGGGTCCTGGTGGCCTCTAGACAAGTCTGGGGGCTATTAGAAGGGTCCTGGGGGGCTGTAGAAGGGTCTGGGGGCTTGTAGAAGGGTCCTGGGGGGTCTAGAATGGTCTGGGGTCTTTTAGAAGGGTCCTGGGTGGCTCTAGGAGGTTCTGGGGGCTTTCAGAATGGTCCTGGGGGTCTCTAGAAGGGTCTGGGTTCTTTTAGAAGGGTCCTGGGGGGCTCAAGAATGGTCTGGGTGCTTTTAGAAGGGTTCTGTGGGGCTCTAGAAGGTTATGGGGGCTTTCAGAATGGTCCTGGGGGCCTCTAGAAGGGTCTAGGGGCTTTTAGAAGGGTCCGGGGGGGCTCTAGAAGGGTCTGGGGCCTTTTAGAAGGGTCCTGGGATGCTCTAGAAGCGACGGGGCTGCTTAAGAGGGGCCCTGGGGCCTCTAGAAGGGTCTGGGGGCTTTTAGAAGGGTCCTGGGGAACTCTAGAAGGGTCTGGAAGTTTTGAGAAGGGTCCTGGGGGGCTCTAGAAGGGTCTGGGGGCTTTTAGAAGGGTCCTGGGTGGCTCTAGAAGGGACGGGGTGGCTTAAGAGGGGCCCTGGGTCCTCTAGAAGGGTCTGGGGGCTTTTAGAAGGGTCCTGGGGGGCTCTAGAAGGGACGGGGTGGCTTAAGAGGGGCCCTGGGTCCTCTAGAAGGGTCTGGGGGCTTTTAGAAGGGTCCTGGGGGGCTCTAGAAGGGTCTGGGGGCTTTTAGAAGGGTCCTGGGATCTTCTAGAAGGGTCTCGGGGCTTTTAGAAGGATCCGGGGAGGGTCTAGAAGGGTCTGGGGGCTTTTAGAAGGGTCTTGGGAGGCTCTAGAAGGGTCTGGGGCCTTTTCAAAGCAACCTGAACGTCTCCAGAAGGGTCTGGGGGCTTTTGGAAGGGTCCTTGGGGGCTCTAGAATGGTCTGGGTCCTTTGTACTTAGCTGGCAGGGGAGACACCCTGATCAAGCAGGTGCTTTTCCCAGGCCAGGCTCATCCTTTGCACTCCGGGTGTGCTGAGCCCTGCGAATTCCCCAAATGTGCAAAATTAAAAT
>JAUNZM010001391.1:0-41325 GCA_033459285.1 Clamator glandarius | reverse complement strand
ATCCAGACCCTTCTAGAGGCCCCTAGGACCCTTCTAAAACCCCCCAGAACCCTCTAGAGCCACCCAGGACTCTTCTAAAAGCCCCCAGACCCTTCTAGAGCCTCCCAGGACCCTTCTAAAAGAACCCAGACCCTTCTAGAGCCCCCCAATACCATTCTAAAGGCCCCCAGACCGTTCTAGACCCTCCCCGGATCATTCTAAAAGACCCCAGACCCTTCTAGAGCCCCCCAGGATCATTCTAAAAGCCCCCAGACCCTTCTAGGGCCCCCTAGGACCCATCTAAAAGCCCCCAGACCCTTCTAGAGGCTCCTAGGACCCTTCTAAAAGACCCCAGACCCTTCTAGACCCTCCCCGGATCCTTCGAAAAGACCCCAGACCCTTCTAGAGCCCCCCAGGATCATTCTAAAAGCCTCCAGACACTTCTAGAGGACCCCTGGACCCTTCTGAAAGCCCCCAGACCCTTCTAGAGCATCCCAGGACAGTTCTAAAAGACCCCAGACCTTTCTAGAGCCTCCCAGGACCTTTTTAAAAGTCCCCAGACCCTTCTAGAGACACCCAGGACCCTTCTAAAAGCCCCCAGACCCTTCTAGAGACACCCAGGACCCTTCTAAAAGCCCCCAGACCCTTCTAGAGACCCCCAGGACCCTTCTAAAAGCCCCCAGACCCTTCTAGAGCACCCCAGGACCCTTCTAAAAGCCCCCAGACCCTTCTTGAGCCACCCAGGACCCTTCTAAAAGCACCCAGACCCTTCTAGCGGAACCCAGGACCATTCTACAAGCCCCCAGACCTTTCTAGAGCCCCCCAGAACCCTTCTAAAAGCTCCCAGAGCTTTCTAGATGCCCCCAGGACCCTTCTAAAAGACCCCAGACCCTTCTAGAGCCCCCCAGGACCCTTCTACAAGCCCCCAGACCTTTCTAGAGCCACCCAGGACCCTTCTAAAAGCACCCCGACCCTTCTAGATCCTCCCAGTACCCTTCTAAAAGCAACCAGACCCTTCTAGAGAAACCCAGGACCCTTCTAAAAGCCCCCAGACCCTTCTAGACCCTCCCCGGATCCTTCTAAAAGCCCCAAAACCCTTCTAGAGCCCCCTAGGATCCTTCAAAAAGCACCCAGACCTTTCTAGACCGTCCCCGGATCATTCTAAAAGCCCCCAGACCCTTCTAGAGCCCCCCAGGATCATTCTAAAAGCCCCCAGACCCTTCTAGAGCCCCCCAGGATCATTCCAAAAGCCCCCAGACCCTTCTAGAGCCCCCTAGGACCCATCTAAAAGCCCCCAGACCCTTCTAGAGTCCCCTAGGACACTTCTAAAAGCCCCCAGACCCTTCTAGACCCTCCCCGGATCCTTCGAAAAGCCCCCAGACCCTTCTAGAGCCCCCCAGGATCATTCTAAAAGCCCCCAGACCCTTCTAGAGCCCCGCAGTACCCTCCTAAAAGCCCCTAGACCCTTCTAGAGCCCCCCAGGACCCTTCTAAATGCACCCAGACCCTTCAAGAGGCACCCAGGACCCTTCAAAAAGCACCCAGACCCTTCTAGAGCCTACCAGGACCATTCTAAAAGCCCCCAGACCCTTCTAGACCCCCCAGGACCATTCTAAAAGCCCCCAGACCCTTCTAGAGCACCCCAGGACCCTTCTAAAAGCCCCCAGACACTTCTAGAGCCCCCCAGGCCTCCTCTTGAGGCACCCCGTCCCTTCTAGAGCACCCCAGGACCCTTCTAAATGTCCCCAGACCTTTCTAGAGCACGCCAGGACCCGTCTAAAAGCCCCCAGACCATTCTAGAACCCCCCCGGACCCTTCTAAAAGCCTCCAGACCATTCTAGAGGCCCCCTGGACCTTTCTGAAAGCACCCAGAACCTTCTAGAGTCCCCCAGGACCCTTCTAAAAGCACCCAGACCCTTCTAGAGCATCCCAGGACCATTCTAAAAGCCCCCAGACCCTTCTAGAGCCTCCCAGAATCCTTCTAAAAGCCCCCAGACTCTTCTAGATCCTCCCAGGACCCTTCTAAAAGCCCCCAGACCATTCTAGATCCTATCAGGACCTTTCTACAAGCCCCCAGACCCTTCTAGAGCCCCCAAGGACCCTTCTAAAAGCCGCCAGAGCCTTCTAGAGGCCCCCAGGACCATTCTACAAGCCCCCAGACCCTTCTAGAGCCCCCCAGGACGCTTCTACAAGCCCCGAAACCATTCTAGATCCAACCAGGACCCTTCTAAAAGCCCCCAGACCCTTCTAGAGGCCCCCAGGACTCGTCTAAAAGCCTCTAGACCCTTCTAGAGCCCCCCAGGACCTTTCTAAAAGCACCCAGACCCTTCTAGAGGCTCCCCGGTTCCTTATAAAAGCACCCAGACCCTTCTAGAGCCTCCCAGGACCCTTCTAAAAGCCACCAGACCCTTCTAGAGACCCCCAGGACCCTTCTAAAAGCACCCAGACCCTTCTAGACACTCCCCGGATCCTTCTAAACGTCCTCAGACCCTTCTAGAGGCAAACAGGACCCTTCTAAAAGCACCCAGACCCTTCTAGACCGTCCCCGGATCATTCTAAAAGCCCCCAGACACTTCTAGAGCGCCCCAGGACCCTTCTAAAAGCCCCCTGACCCTTCTAGAGCCCCCTATGACCCATCTAAAATCCCCCAGACCCTTCTAGAGGCCCCCAGGACCGTTCTAAAACCCCCCAGACCCTTCTAGACCCTCCCCGGATCCTTCTAAAAAACCCCAGACCATTCTAGAGCCTCCCATGAAAATTCTAAAGCCCTCAGACCCTTCTAGAGGACCCCAGGACCCTTCTAAAAGCCCCCAGACACTTCTAGAGCCCCCCAGAACCCTTCTAAAAGCACCCAGACCCTTCTAGAGCCCCCCAGGACCCTTCTAAAAGCCCCCAGACCAATCTAGAGGTCCCCAGGGCCCTCTTAAGGCACCCCGTCCATTCTAGAGCACCCCAGGACCCTTCTAAAAGTCCCCAGACCCTTCTAGAGCAACCCAGGACCCTTCTAAAAGCCCCAAGACCCTTCTAGAGCCCCCCAGGACCCTTCTAAAAGCACCCAGACCCTTATAGAGGCCCCCAGGACCATTCTGAAAGCCACAGAACATTCTAGAGCATCCCAGGACCCTTCTAAAAGAACCCAGACCCTTCTAGAGTTCCCCAGGACCCTTCTAAAAGCCCCCAGACCATTCTAGATACCCCCATGACCCTTCTGAAAGCCTCCAGAACATTCTAGATCCACCAGGACCCTTCTAAAAGCCACCAGACCATTCTAGAGCCCCCCAGGACCATTCTAAAAGCACCCAGACCCTTCTAGAGACACCCAGGACCCTTCTAAATGCCCCCAGACCCTTCTAGATAAGCCAGGACCCTTCTAAAAGCAACCAGAACTTTCTAGAGCCACCCAGGACCATTCTAAAAGCCCCCAAACCCTTCTAGAGCCTCCCAGGACCCTTCTAAAAGCACCCAGACCCTTCTAGAAAGCCCCAGGACCATTCTAAAGGCCCCAAGACTCTTCTAGACCCTCCCCGGATCATTTTAAAAGCAACCAGACCCTTCTAGAGACCCCCAGGACCCTTCTAAAAGTCCCCAGACCCTTCTAGACCCTCCCCGGATCATTCTAAAAGCCCCCAGACCCTTCTAGAGCCTCGCAGGACCCCTCTAAAAGCCCCCAGACCCTTCTAGAGCCTCGCAGGACCCCTCTAAAAGCCTCCAGACCCTTCTAGAGGCCCCCAGGTCCCTTCTAAAAGTCCCCAGACCATTCTAGAGCCCCCAAGGGCCCTTCTAAAAGCCCCGAGACCCTTCTAGGAGAGACGGGGGTCCTTAAGAGGGGCCTTGGGGTCCTCTAGAAGGGTCTGGCGGCTTATAGAAGTGTCCTGGCGGGATCTCGAAGGGTCTGGGTTCTTTGAGAAGGGTCTTTGGGTGGCTCTAGAAGGGTCTGGGGTCTTTTGGAAGGGTCCTGGGTGCCTCAAGAAGGGTCTGGGGGTGTTTATAGGGTCCTGGGTGGCTCTAGAAGGGTCTGGGTGCTTTTAGAAGGGTCTTGGGGAGCTCTAGAAGGGTCTGGGGTCTTATTGAATGGTCCCGGGAGTCTCTAGAAGGGTCTGGGGGCTTTTAGAATTGTCCTGCGGGTCTCTAGAAGGGTCTGGGTCCTGTTAGAAGGGTCCTTGGGGGCTCTAGAAGGGTCTGAGTATCATTAGAGGGGCCTTGGGGGCATCTAGAAGGGTCTGGGGGATATTAGAAGGGTCCTGGAGAGCTCTAGAAGGGTCTTGGGGCTTTTAGAAGGGTCCTGGGAGACTATAGAAGGGTCTGGGGCTTTTAGATGGGTCCTGCGGGTCTCTAGAAGGGTCTGGGTGCTTTTAGAAGGGTCCTGGGAGGCTCTAGAAGGGTCTGGGTGCTTTTAGAATGATCCAGGGAGGGTCTAGAAGGGTCTGGGTGCTTTTAGAAGGGTCCTGTGGGGCTCTAGAAGGGTCTGGGGGATTTTAGATGGGTCCTAAGTGGCTCTAGAAGGGTCTGGGGGCTTTCAGAAGGGTCCTGGGGGGCTCTAGAAGGGTCTGGAAGCTTTTAGAAGGGCCCTGGGGGGCTCTAGAAGGGTCTGGGGGCTTTTAGAAGGGTCCTGGTGGGCTCTAGAAGGTTCTGGGGGTTTTCAGACTGGTCCTGGGGGGCTCTAGAAGGGTCTGGGGGGTTATAGAAGGGTCCTGGGCGCATCTAGAAGGGTCTGGAGTCTTTTAGAAGGGTCCTGGGAGGATCCAGATGGGTCTGGGTGCTTTTAGAAGGATCCGGAGAGGGTCTAGAAGGGTCTGGGTGCTTTTAGAAGGGTCCTGGGGGGCTCTACATATGTCTGGAGGCTTTTAGAAGGGTCCAGGTGGCCTCTAGAAGGGTCTGGGGGCTTTTAGAAGAGTCCTGGGGGCCTCTAGAAGGGTCTGGCGGCTTTTAGAAAGGTCCTGGGGGGCTCTAGAAGGGTCTGGAGTCTTTTAGAAGGTTCCGGTGTGGCTCTAGAATGGTGTGGGGGCTTTTAGAAGGGTCCTGGGGGCATCTAGAAGGCTCTGGGGGCTTTTATAAGGGTCCTGGGGGGCTCTAGAAGGGTCTGGGTGCTTTTAGAAGGATCCGGGGAGGGTCTAGAAGGTTCTGGAGTCTTTTAGAAGGGTCCTGGGGGGCTCTAGAAGGGTCTGGGGGATATTAGAAGTGTCCTGGGATGGTCTAACAAGGGTCTGGCTTGTTTTAGAAGGGTCCTGCGGGTCTCTAGAATGGTCTGGGGGCTTTTAGAAGGGTCCTTGGGGGCTCTAGAAGCGTCTGGGGACCATTAGAGGGGCCCTAGGGGCCTCTAGAAGGGTCTGGGGGCTTTTAGAAGGGTCTTGGTAGGCTGTAGAAGGGTCTGTGTGCATTTAGAAGGGTCCTGCGGGTCTCTAGAAGGGTCTGGGGGCTTTTAGAATGGTCCTTGGGGGCTCTAGAATGGTCTGATGGATTTTAGATGGGTCCTGGGAGGTTCCAGAAGGGTCTGGGTGCTTTTAGAAGGATCCGGGGAGGGTCTAGAACGGTCTGGGTGGTTTTAGAAGGGTCCTGGGGGGTTCTAGAAGGGTCTGGGGTATTTTAGAAGGGTCCTGGGGAGATCTAGAAGGGTCTGGGGGCTTTTAGAAGGGTCCTGGTAGACTCTAGAAGGGTCTGGGGGCATTTAGAAGGGTCCTGCGTGTCTGTAGAAGGGTCTGGGGGCTTTTAGAAGGGTCCTGTGGGGCTCTAGAAAGGTCTGGGTTCTTTTAGAATGGTCCTGGGGGCATCTAGAAGGCTCTGGGTGCTTTTAGAAGGGTCCTGGGGGCCTCTAGAAGTGTCTGAGGAGTTGTAGAAGGGTCCGGGGAGGCTCTAGAAGGGTCTGGGTGCTTTTAGAAGGATCCGGTTAGGGTCTAGAAGGGTCTGGGGCTTTTAGAAGGGTCCTGTGGAGCTCTAGAAGGGTCTGGGGTCTTTTAGACGGGTCCTGGGGGGCTCTAGAAGGCTCTGGGGCCTTTTAGAAGAGTCCTGGGGAGCTCTAGAAGGGTCTGGGGCTTTCAGAATGATCCTGGGGGTCGCTAGAAATGTCTGGGTGTATTTGGAAGGGTCTTGGAGAGCTCTAGAAGGGTCTGGGGGCTTTCAGAAGGGTCTTGGGGGCATGTAGAAGGGTCTGGAGGCTTTTAGAAGGGTCCTGGAGCGCTCTAGAAGGGTCTGGGGGCATTCAGAACGGTCCTGGTGGCCTCTAGAAGGGACTGGAGGCTTTTAGAAGGGTCCTGGGGGGCTCTAGATGGGTCTGGGGGAATTTAGAAGGGTCCTGGGGGGATCTAGAAGGGTCTGGGGGCATTTAGAAGTGTCCTGGGGGGCTCTAGAAGGGTCTGGGGGATTTTAGAAGGATCCTGGGGGCATCTAGAAAGGTGTGGGGGCATTTAGAAGGGTCCTGCGGGTCTCTAGAAGGATCTGGGGGCTTTTAGAAGCGTCCTGGGAGGCTCTAGAATGGTCTGATGGATTTTAGAAGGGTCCTGGGAGGTTCTAGAAGGGTCTGGGTGCTTTTAGAAGGATCCGGGGAGGGTCTAGAACGGTCTGGGTGGTTTTAGAAGGGTCCTGGGGGGTTCTAGAAGGGTCTGGGGGATTTTAGAAGGATCCTGGGGGGCTCTAGAAGGGTCTGAGGGATTTTAGAAGGGTCCTGGGGAGCTCTAGAACGGTCTGGGTGCTTTTAGAGGGGCCCTGGACTTCTCTAGAAGGGTCTGGGGGCTTTTAGAAGAGTCCTGGGGGGCTCTAGAATGGTCTGGTTTCTTTTAGAAGGGTCCTGGACGCATCTAGAAAGGTCTGGGGGCTTTCAGAAGGGTCCTGGGGGGCTCTAGAAGGGTCTGGGGGCATTTAGAAGTGTCCTGGGGGGCTCTAGAAGGGTCTGGGGGATTTTAGAAGGATCCTGGGGGCATCTAGAAAGGTGTGGGGGCATTTAGAAGGGTCCTGCGGGTCTCTAGAAGGGTCTGGGGGCTTTTAGAAGGGTCCTTGGGGCTCTAGAAGGGTCTGGGGACCATTAGAGGGGCCCTAGGGGCCTCTAGAAGGGTCTGGGGTATTTTAGAAGGGTCCTTGGGAGTTCTAGAAGGGTCTGGGGGCATTTAGAAGGTTCCTGGGAAACTCTATAAGGGTCTGGGGGCATTTAGATGAGTCCTGCGGGTCTCTGGAAGGGTCTGGGAGCTTTTAGAAGGGTCCTGGGGGGCTCTAGAAGGGTCTGGCGGCTTTTAGAAGGGTCCCGGTGGGCTCTAGAAGGGTGTGAGGGCTTTTAGAATGGTCCTGGGGGCATCTAGAATTCTCTGGGGGCTTTTATAAGGGTCCTGGGGGGCTCTAGAATGGTCTGAGGAATTTTATAAGGGTCCTGGGAGGATCTAGAAGGGTCTGGGTGTTTTTAGAAGGATCCGGGGAGGGTCTAGAAGGGTCTGGGGACTTTTAGAAGGGTCCTGGGTGGCTCTAGAAGGGTCTGGGGGCTTTTAGAAGGGTCCTTGGGGGCTCTAGAAGGGTCTGGGGACCATTAGAGGGGCTCTAGGGGCCTCTAGAAGGGTCTGGGGGATTTTAGAAGGGTTCTGGGGAGCTCTTGAAGGGTCTGGGGGCTTTTAGAATGGTCCTTGGGGGTCTAGAAGGGTCTGGGTCCACTAGAGGGGTCCTGGGGACGTCTAGAAGGGTCTTGGTTATTTTAGACGGGTCCTGGTAATGTCTAGAAGGGTCTGAGGGCTTTTAGAAGGGTCCTGGGGGCCTCTAGAAGGGTCTGGGGGCATTTAGAAGTGTCCTGGGGGGCTCTAGAAGGGTCTGGGGGATTTTAGAAGGATCCTGGGGGCCTCTAGAAAGATCTGGGGGCTTTTAGAAGGGTCCTTGGGGCTCTAGAAGGGTCTGGGGACCATTAGAGGGGCCCTAGGGGCCTCTAGAAGGGTCTGGGGGCTTTTAGAATGGTCCTTGGGGGCTCTAGAAGGGTCTGGGGACCACTAGAGCGGCCCTGGAGGCCTCTAGAAGGGTCTGGGGTATTTTAGAAGGGTCCTGGGAAGCTCTAGAAGGGTCTGGGGGCTTTTAGATGGGTCCTGGTGGGCTCTAGAAGGGTGTGAGGGCTTTTAGAATGGTCCTGGGGGCATCTAGAAGTCTCTGGGGGCTTTTATAAGGGGTCCTGGGGGGCTCTAGAATGGTCTGAGGGATTTTA
This sequence comes from Clamator glandarius, assembly GCA_033459285.1. Classification (NCBI taxonomy): domain Eukaryota; kingdom Metazoa; phylum Chordata; class Aves; order Cuculiformes; family Cuculidae; genus Clamator; species Clamator glandarius. The sequence continues at coordinate 33,183 of JAUNZM010001391.1, read as the reverse complement.
TAAGGGTCCTGGGGGGCTCTAGAAGGGTCTGGGTGCTTTTAGAAGGATCCGGGGAGGGTCTAGAAGGGTCTGGGGACTTTTAGAAGGGTCCTGGGGGGCTCTAGAAGAGTCTGGGGTCTATTAGAAGGATCCAGGGATGGTCTACAAGCGTCTGGGGTCTTTTAGAAGGGTCCTGCAGGTCTCTAGAAGGGTCTGGGGGCTTTTAGAAGGGTCCCTGGGGGCTCTAGAAGGGTCTGGGGACCATTAGAGGGACCCTAGGGGCCTCTAGAAGGGGTCTGGGGGATTTTAGAAGGGTTCTGGGGAGCTCTTGAAGGGTCTGGGGGGCTTTTAGAATGGTCCTTGGGGGCTCTAGAAGGGTCTGGGGACCACTAGAGGGGCCCTGGGGACCTCTAGAAGGGGTCTGGGGTATTTTAGACGGGTCCTGGGGAGCTCTAGAAGGGTCTGGGGGCTTTTAGAAGGGTCCTGGTTGACTCTAGAAGGGTCTGGGGGCATTTAGAAGGGTCCTGCGGGTCTCTAGAAGCGTCTGGGGGCTTTTAGAAGGGTCCTGGGGGGTTCTAGAAGGGTCTGTCGGCTTTTAGAAGGGTCCTGATGGGCTCTAGAAGTGTGTGAGGGCTTTTAGAATGGTCCTAGGTGCATCTAGAAGTCTCTGGGTGCTTTTAGGAGGGTCCTGGGCGCCTCTAGAATTGTCTGCGGCTTTTTAGAAGGGTCCGGGGAGGCTCTAGAAGGGTCTGGGTGCTTTTAGAAGGGTCCTGGGGGTCGCTAGAAGTGTTTGCGTGTATTTGGAAGGGTCCTGGGGAGCTCTAGAAGGGTCTGGGGGCTTTCAGAAGGGTCCTGGGGGCATGTAGAAGGGTCTGGAGTCTTTTAGAATGGTCCTGATGGGCTCTAGAATGGTCTGGGGGCATTCAGAACGGTCCTGGTGGCCTCTAGAAGGGACTGGATGCTTTTAGAAGAGTCCTGGGGGGCTCTAGATTGGTCTGGGGGCATTTAGAAGGGTCCTGGGGGTCTCTAGAAGGGTCTGGGGGATTTTAGAAGGATCCTGGGGGCCTCTAGAGAGGAGGGGTCTGGCGGGCATTTAGAAGGGTCCTGGGGTGCTCTAGAAGGGTCTGGGGGCTTTCAGAAGGGTCCTGAGGGGCTCTAGAAGGGTCTGTGGGGCTATTAGAAGGGTTCTTGGGGCCTCTAGAAGGGTCTGGGGTCTTTTAGAAGGGTCTGGGAGGATCCAGATGGGTCTGGGTACTTTTAGAAGGATCCGGGGAGGTTCTAGAAGGGTTTGGGGGCGTTTAGAAGGGTCCTGGGAGGCTCTACAAATGTCTGGAGGGTTTTAGAATGGTCCTGGGGGCATCTAGAAGCGTCTATGGGCTTTTAGAATGATCCGGGGAGGCTCTAGAAGGGTCTGGCGTCTTTTAGAAGGGTCCTGGGTCCTCTAGAAGGGTCTGGGGGCATTTAGAATGATACGGGGAGGATCTAGAAAGGTCTGGGGGCTTTTAGAAGGGTCCTGGGCGGCTCTAGAAGGGGTCTGGAGTCTTTGAGAATGGTCCTGGGGGGTTCTAGAAGGGTCTGGGGCTTTTAGAAAGATCCGGGGAGGGTCTAGAAGGGTCTGGGAGGTTTTAGAAGGGTCCTGGGGTTCTCTAATGCCCCCCTAGACCAGGCGTCTTGCCGGTGCCTTTTGTCTGGGGGCATTTAGAAGAGTCCTGGGGGGCTCTAGAATCGTCTGGGCTCTTTTAGAAGGGTCCTGGGGTGTTCTAGAAGGGTCTGGGGGATTTTAGAAGGGTCCTGGGGGGCTCTAGAAGGGTCTGGGGGATTTTAGAAGGGTCCTGGGGGCCTCTAGAAGGGTCTGGGTGCTTTTAGAATGGTCCTAGGTGGCTATAGAAGGGTCTGGGGGCTTTTAGAAGGGTCCTTGGGGGCTCTAGAATGGTCTGGGGACCATTAGAGGGGCACTGGGAGCCTCTAGAATGGTCTGGGTGATTTTAGAAGGGTCCTCGGGAGGTCTAGAATTGCCTGGGGGCTTTTAGAAAGGTCCAGGGAGGCTCTAGAAGGGTCTGGGGGCTTTTAGAAGAGTCCTGCGTGTCTCTAGACGGGTCTGGGGGCTTTTAGAAGGGTCCTTGGGGGCTCTAGAAGGGTGTGGGGACCACTAGAGGAGCCCTGGGTGCCTCTAGAGGGGTCTGGGGTATTTTAGAAGGGTCCTGGGGAGCTCTAGAAGGGTCTGGGGGCTTTTAGAAGGGTCCTGGGAGACTCTAGAAGGGTCTGGGGGCATTTAGAAGGGTCCTGCGGGTCTCTAGAAGGGTCTGGGGGCTTTTAGAAGGGTCCGGGGGGATCTAGAAGGGTCTGGGGGCTTTTAGAAGAGTCCTGCGGGTCTCTAGAAGGGTCTGGGGGCTTTTAGAAGGGTCCTGGGGGGTTCTAGAAGGGTCTGGCGGCTTTTAGAAGGGTCCTGATGGGCTCTAGATGGGTGTGAGGGCTTTTAGAATGGTCCTGGGTGCATCTAGAAGTCTCTGGGTGCTTTTAGAAGGGTCCTGGGGGCCTCTAGAATTGTCTGCGGCCTTTTAGAAGGGTCCGGGGAGGCTCTAGAAGGGTCTGGGTGCTTTTAGAAGGATCCGGGGAGGGTCTAGAAGGGTCTGGGGCTTTTAGAAGGGTCCTGTGGAGCTCTAGAAGGGTCTGGGGTCTTTTAGACGGGTCCTGGGGGGCTCTAGAAGGGTCTGGGGCTTTTTAGAAGAGTCCTGGGGAGCTCTAGAAGGGTCTGGGGCTTTCAGAAGGGTCCTGGGGTTCGCTAGAAGTGTTTGGGTGTATTTGGAAGGGTCCTGGGGAGCTCTTGAAGGGTCTGGGGGCTTTCAGAAGGGTCCTGGGGGCATGTAGAAGGGTCTGGAGTCTTTTAGAATGGTCCTGATGGGCTCTAGAATGGTCTGGGGGCATTCAGAACGGTCCTGGTGGCCTCTAGAAGGGACTGGATGCTTTTAGAAGAGTCCTGGGGGGCTCTAGATTGGTCTGGGGGCATTTAGAAGGGTCCTGGGGGTCTCTAGAATGGTCTGGGGGCTTTTAGAAGGATACGTGGAATCTCTAGAAGGGTCTGGGTGCTTTTAGAAGGGTCCTGGGGGGCTCAAGAAGGGTCTGGAGGCTTTTTGAAGGGTCCTGGGTGGTTCTAGAAGGGTGTGGAATCTTTTAGAAGGATCCGGGGAGGGTCTAGAACGGTCTGGGTGGTTTTAGAAGGGTCCTGGGCGGTTCTAGAAGGGTCTGGGGGATTTTAGAAGGGTCCTGGGGGCTCTAGAAGGGTCTGATAGATTTTAGAAGGGTCCTGGGGAGCTCTAGAAGGGTCTGGGTGCTTTTATAGTGGCCCTGGGCTTCTCTAGAAGGGTCTGGGGGCTTTTAGAGGAGTTATGGGGGGCTCTAGAATGGTCTGGGGGCTTTTAGAAGGGTCCTGGGCGGATCTAGAAGGGTCTGGGGGCTTTCAGAAGGGTCCTGCGGGCCTCTAGAAAAGTCTGGAGGCTTTTAGAAGGTCCTGGGGAGCTCTAGAAGGGTCTGGGGGCATTTAGAAGTGTCCTGGGGGTCTCTAGAAGGGTCTGGGGGATTTTAGAAGGATCCTGGGGGCCTCTAGAAAGGTCTGGGGGCATTTAGAAGGTTCCTGGGGTGCTCTAGAAGGGTCTGGGGGCTTTCAGAAGGGTCCTGCGGGCCTCTAGAAAAGTCTGGAGGCTTTTAGAAGGTCCTGGGGAGCTCTAGAAGGGTCTGGGGGCATTTAGAAGTGTCCTGGGGGTCTCTAGAAGGGTCTGGGGGATTTTAGAAGGATCCTGGGGGCCTCTAGAAAGGTCTGGGGGCATTTAGAAGGTTCCTGGGGTGCTCTAGAAGGGTCTGGGGGCTTTCAGAAGGGTCCTGAGGGGCTCTAGAATGGTCTGGGGGGCTATTAGAAGGGTTCTTGGGGCCTCTAGAAGGGTCTGGGGTCTTTTAGAAGGGTTCTGGGAGGATCCAGATGGGTCTCGGTTCATTTAGAAGGATCCGGGGAGGTTCTAGAAGGGTCTGGGGGCGTTTAGAAGGGTCCTGGGAGGCTCTACAAATGTCTGGAGGGTTTTAGAATGGTCCTGGGGGCATCTAGAAGCGTCTATGGGCTTTTAGAATGATCCGGGGAGGCTCTAGAAGGGTCTGGCGTCTTTTAGAAGGGTCCTGGGGTCCTCTAGAAGGGTCTGGGGGCATTTAGAATGATACGGCGAGGCTCTAGAAGGGTCTGGGGGCTTTTAGAAGGGTCCTGGGGGCTCTAGAAGGGTCTGGAGTCTTTGAGAATGGTCCTGGGGGGCTCTAGAAGGGTCTGGGGGCTTTTAGAAAGATCCGGGGAGGGTCTAGAAGGGTCTGGGGGCATTTAGAAGAGTCCTGGGGGGCTCTAGAATCGTCTGGGTTCATTTAGAAGGGTCCTGGGGGGTTCTAGAAGGGTCTGGGGGATTTTAGAAGGGTCCTGCGGTCCTCTAGAATAGTCTGGATGCTTTTAGAAGGGTCCTGGGTGGCTCTACAAGGGTCTGGGGGCATTTAGAAGGGTCCTGGGGGGCTCTAGAAGGGTCTGGGGGATTTTAGAAGGGTCCTGTGGGCCTCTAGAAGGGTCTGGGTGCTTTTAGAATGGTCCTAGGTGGCTATAGAAGGGTCTGGGTGCTTTTAGAATGGTCCTTGGGGGCTCTAGAAGGGTCTGGGGACCATTAGAGGGGCACTGGGAGCCTCTAGAATGGTCTGGGTGATTTTAGAAGGGTCCTCGGGAGGTCTAGAATTGTCTGGGTGCTTTTAGAAAGGTCCTGGGAGGCTCTAGAAGGGTCTGGGGGCTTTTAGAAGAGTCCTGCGTGTCTCTAGAAGGGTCTGGGGGCTTTTAGAAGGGTCCTTGGGGGCTCTAGAAGGGTGTGGGGACCACTAGAGGAGCCCTGGGGGCCTCTAGAGGGGTCTGGGGTATTTTAGAAGGGTCCTGGGGAGCTCTAGAAGGGTCTGGGGGCTTTTAGAAGGGTCCTGGGAGACTCTAGAAGGGTCTGGGGGCTTTCAGAAGGGTCCTGGGGGCATCTAGAAGGGTCTGGAAGCTTTTAGAAGAGTTCTGGGGGGCTCTAGAAGGGTCTGGATGCTTTTAGAAGAGTCCTGGGGGGCTCTAGATGGGTCTGGGGACATTTAAAATGGTCCTGGGGGGCTCTAGAAGCGTCTGGGGGAGTTTAGATAGGTCCTGGGGAGCTCTAGAAGGGTCTGGGTGCTTTTAGAAGGGTCCTGGGAGACTCTAGAAGGGTCTGAGTGCTTTTAGAAGGGTCCTTCGGGTCTCTAGAAGGGTCTGTGTTCTTTTAGAATGGTCCTGGGGGCCTCTAGAAGTGTCTGAGGGATTTTAAACGGGTCCTGGGAGGCTCTAGAAGGGTCTGGTTGCTTTTAGAAGGATTCGGGGAGGGTCTAGAAGGGTCTGGGGGCTTTTAGAAGGGTCCTGGGGAGCTCTAGAAGGGTCTGGGTGCTTTTAGAAGGGTCCTGGGGGCCTCTAGAAGTGTCTGGGTGCTTTTAGAAGGGTCCTGGGTGTCTCTAGAAGGGTCTGGGGACTTTTAGAAGGGCCCTGGGGGCCTCTAGAAGGGTCTGGAGGCTTTATAGAAGGGTTCTAGGGGGCTCTAGAAGGGTCTGGGGGCATTCAGAAGGGTCCTTCGGGCCTCTAGAAGGTTCTGGAGTCTATTAGAAGAGTCCTGGGGGGCTCTAGAACGGTCTGGGGGCTTTCAGAAGTGTCCTGGGGGGCTCTAGAAGGTTCTGGGGACTTTTAGAAGGGTCCTGGGTCATCTAGAATGGTCTGGGGGCTTTTAGAATGGTCCTGGGAGGATCCAGATGGGTCTGGGTGGTTTTAGAAGGATCCGGGGATGGTCTAGAAGGGTCTGGGTGCTTTTAGAAGGGTCCTGGGGGACTCTACAAATGTCTGGAGGATTTTAGAAGGATCCGGGGAGGCTCTAGATGTGTCTGGCGGCTTTTAGAAGGGTCCTTGGGAGCTCTAGAAGGGTCTGGGTGCTTTCAGAAGGGTCCTGGGGGCCTCTAGAAGGGTCTGGGTGCTTTCAGAAAGGTCCTGGGTGGCTCTAGAAGGGTCTGGGGGCTTTTAGAAGGGTCCTGTGGGGCTGTAGAAGGGTCTGGGGGCTTTTAGATGGGTCCTGGGGGGCTCTAGAAGGGTCCGGGGGCTTTTAGAATGGTCCGTGGAGGCTCTAGAAGGGTCTGGGTGCTTTTAGAAGGGTCCTGGGGGGCTCTAGAAGGGTCTGGGGGCTATTAGAAGGATCCGGGGAGGGTCTAGAAGGCTCTGGGGGCATTTTGAAGGGTCCTTGGTGGCTCTAGAAGGGTCTGGGGACCATTAGAGGAGACCTGGGGTCCTCTAGAAGGGTCTGGGGGCTTTTAGAAGGGTCCTTGGGGGCTCTAGAAGGGTGTGGGGACCACTAGAGGAGCCCTGGGTGCCTCTAGAAGGGTCTGGGGTATTTTAGAAGGGTCCTGGGGAGCTCTAAAAGGGTCTGGGGGCTTTTAGAAGGGTCCTGGGAGACTCTAGAAGGGTCTGGGGGCATTTAGAAGGGTCCTGCGGGTCTCTAGAAGGGTCTGGAGGCTTTCAGAAGGGTCCTGGGGGCATCTAGAAGGGTCTGGAGGCTTTTAGAAGAGATCTGGGGGGCTCTAGAAGGGTCTGGGGGCATTCAGAAGGGTCCTGGGGGCCTCTAGAAGGGTCTGGATGCTTTTAGAAGAGTCCTGGGGGGCTCTAGATGGGTCTGGGGACATTTAGAATGGTACTGGGGGGCTCTAGAAGCGTCTGGGGGAGTTTAGATAGGTCCTGGGGAGCTCTAGAAGGGTCTGGGTGCTTTTAGAAGGGTCCTGGGAGACTCTAGAAGGGTCTGAGTGCTTTTAGAAGGGTCCTTCGGGTCTCTAGAAGGGTCTGTGTTCTTTTAGAATGGTCCTGGGGGCCTCTAGAAGTGTCTGAGGGATTTTAAACGGGTCCTGGGAGGCTCTAGAAGGGTCTGGTTGCTTTTAGAAGGATTCGGGGAGGGTCTAGAAGGGTCTGGGGGCTTTTAGAAGGGTCCTGTGGGGCTCTAGAAGGGTCTGGGTGCTTTTAGAAGGGTCCTGGGGGCCTCTAGAAGGGTCTGGGGGCTTTTAGAAGGGTCCTGGGGAGCTCTAGAAGGGTCTTGGGGCTTTTAGAAGGGTCCTGAGGGCGCTAGAAGTGTCTGGGTGCGTTTAGAAGGGTCCTGGGTGTCTCTAGAAGGGTCTGGGGACTTTTAGAAGGGTCCTGGGGGCCTCTAGAAGGGTCTGGAGGCTTTATAGAAGGGTCCTAGGGGGCTCTAGAAGGGTCTGGGGGCATTCAGAAGGGTCCTTCGGGCCTCTAGAAGGGTCTGGAGTCTATTAGAAGAGTCCTGGGGGGCTCTAGAAGGGTCTGGGGGCTTTCAGAAGTGTCCTGGGGGGCTCTAGAAGGGTCTGGGGGCTTTTAGAAGGGTCCTGGGTCATCTAGAATGGTCTGGGGGCTTTTAGAAAGGTCCTGGGAGGATCCAGATGGGTCTGGGTGGTTTTAGAAGGATCCGGGGATGGTCTAGAAGGGTCTGGGTGCTTTTAGAAGGGTCCTGGGGGGCTCTACAAATGTCTGGAGGATTTTAGAAGGATCCGGGGAGGCTCTAGATGTGTCTGGCGGCTTTTAGAAGGGTCCTTGGGAGCTCTAGAAGGGTCTGGGTGCTTTCAGAAGGGTCCTGGGGGCCTCTAGAAGGGTCTGGGTGCTTTCAGAAAGGTCCTGGGTGGCTCTAGAAGGGTCTGGGGGCTTTTAGAAGGGTCCTGTGGGGCTGTAGAAGGATCTGGGGGCTTTTAGATGGGTCCTGGGGGGCTCTAGAAGGGTCTGGGGGCTATTAGAAGGATCCGGGGAAGGTCTAGAAGGCTCTGGGGGCATTTAGAAGGGTCCTTGGTGGCTCTAGAAGGGTCTGGGGACCATTAGATGAGCCCTGGGGTCCTCTAGAAGGGTCTGGGGGATTTTAGAAGGGTCCTGAGGAGATCTAGAATGGTCTGGGGGCTTTTACAAGGGTCCTGGGGGAATCTAGAAGGGTCTGGGGGCTTTTAGAAGGGTCCTGCGTGTCTCTAGAAGGGTCTGGGCGCTTTTAGAAGGGCCCTGGAGGATTCTAGAAGGCTCTGGGGTCTTTGAGAAGGGTCCTCGGGAGGTCTAGAATTGTCTGGGGGCTTTTAGAAAGGTCCTGGGAGGCTCTAGAAGGGTCTGGGGGCTTTTAGAAGAGTCCTGCGTGTCTCTAGAAGGGTCTGGGGGCTTTTCGAAGGGTCCTTGGGGGCTCTAGAAGGGTGTGGGGACCACTAGAGGAGCCCTGGGGGCCTCTAGAGGGGTCTGGGGTATTTTAGAAGGGTCCTGGGGAGATCTAGAAGGGTCTGGGGGCTTTTAGAAGGGTCCTGGGGGACTCTAGAAGGGTCTGGGGGCATTTAGAAGAGTCCTGGGGGGCTCTAGATGGGTCTGGGGACATTTAGAATGGTCCTGGGGGGCTGTAGAAGCGTCTGGGGTAGTTTAGATAGGTCCTGGGGTGCTCTAGAAGGGTCTGGGTGCTTTTAGAAGGGTCCTGGGAGACTCTAGAAGGGTCTGAGTGCTTTTAGAAGGGTCCTTCGGGTCTCTAGAAGGGTCTGGGTTCTTTTAGAATGGTCCTGGGGGGCTCTAGAAGGGTGTGAGTTCTTTTAGAAGGGTCCTGGGGGCATCTCGAAGACTCTGATGGCTTTTAGAAGGGTCCTGGGGGCCTCTAGAAGTGTCTGAGGGATTTTAAACGGGTCCTGGGAGGCTCTAGAAGGGTCTGGTTGCTTTTAGAAGGATTCGGGGAGGGTCTAGAAGGGTCTGGGGGCTTTTTGAAGGGTCCTGTGGGGCTCTAGAAGGGTCTGGGTGCTTTTAGAAGGGTCCTGGGGGCCTCTAGAAGGGTCTGGGGGCTTTTAGAAGGGTCCTGGGGAGCTCTAGAAGGGTCTTGGGGCTTTTAGAAGGGTCCTGAGGTCGCTAGAAGTGCCTGGGTGCTTTTAGAAGGGTCCTGGGTGTCTCTAGAAGGGTCTGGGGGCTTTTAGAAGGGTCCTGGGGGCCTCTAGAAGGGTCTGGAGGCTTTATAGAAGGGTCCTAGTGGGCTCTAGAAAGGTCTGGGGGCATTCAGAAGGGTCCTTCGGGAGTCTAGAAGGTTCTGGAGTCTATTAGAAGAGTCCTGGGGGGCTCTAGAAGGGTCTGGGGGCTTTCAGAAGTGTCCTGGGGGGCTCTAGAAGGGTCTGGGGGCTTTTAGAAGGGTCCTTGGGGGCTCTAGAAGGGTGTGGGGACCACTAGAGGAGCCCTGGGGGCCTCTAGAGGGGTCTGGGGTATTTTAGAAGGGTCCTGGGGAGATCTAGAAGGGTCTGGGGGCTTTTAGAAGGGTCCTGGGAGACTCTAGAAGGGTCTGGGGGCATTTAGAAGGGTCCTGCGGGTCTCTAGAAGGGTCTGGGGGCTTTTAGAAGGGTCCTGGGGGGCTCTAGAAGGGTCTGGGGGCTTTTAGAAGGGTCCTGGGGTGCTCTAGAAGGGTGTGAGGGCTTTTAGAATGGTCCTGGGGGCATCTAGAAGGCTCTGGGGGCTTTTAGAAGTGTCCTGTGGGCCTCTAGAATTGTCTGATGGCTTTTAGAAGGGTCCTGGGAGGCTCTGGAATGGTCTGGGTGCTTTTAGAAGAATTCGGGGAGGGTCTAGAAGAGTCTGGGGGCATTTAGAAGGGTCCTGTGGGGCTCTAGAAGGGTCTGGGTGCTTTTAGAAGGGTCCTGGGGGGCTCTAGAAGGGTCTGGGTGCTTTTAGAAGGGTCCTGGGGGGCTCTAGAAGGGTCTGGGGGCTTTTAGAAGGGTCCTGGGGAGCTCTAGAAGGGTCTGGGGGATTTTAGAAGGGTCCTGGGTGGTCTAGAAAGGTCTGGGGGCATTCAGAAGGGTCCTGGGTGCCTCTAGAAGGGTCTGGAGGCTTTTAGAAGAGTCCTGGGGTGCTCTAGATGGGTCTGGGAGCTTCTAGAAGGATCCGGGGATGGTCTAGAAGGGTCTGGGGGCTTTTAGAAGGTTCCTGGGGGGCTCTAAAAATGTCTGGAGTATTTTAGAAGGATCCGGGGATTCTCTAGGAGGGTCTGGCTGCTTTTAGAAGGGTCCTGCGGGGCTCTAGAAGGGTCTGGGGGCTTTTAGAAGGGTCCTGGGATGCTCTAGAAGGGTCCTGGGTGCCTCTAGAAGGGTCTGGGGGCTTTTAGAATGGTCCTTGGTTGCTCTAGAAGGGTCTGGAGACCATTAGAGGAGCCCTGGGGGATTCTAGAAGGGTATGAGGGATTTTAGAAGGGTCCTGGGGAGCTCTAGAAAGGTCTGGGGGCTTTTAGAAGGGTCCTGGTGTCCTCTAGAAATATCTGGGGGCTTTTAGAAAGGTCCTGCGGGTCTCTAGAAGGGTCTGGGGGCTTTTAGAAGGGTCCTGGGGGGTTCTAGAAGGGTCTGGGAGCTTTTAGAAGGGTCCTGAGGGGATCTAGAAGGGTCTGGGGGCTCTTAGAAGGGTCCTGGGGGGCTCTAGAAGGGTGTTAGGTCTTTTAGAAGGGTCCTGGGTCATCTAGAATGCTCTGGGGGCTTTTAGAATGGTCCTGGGGGCCTCTAGAAGTGTCTGCGTGATATTAGAAGGGACCTGGGAGGCTCTAGAAGGGTCTGGGTGCTTTAAGAAGGATTCGGGGAGGGTCTAGATGCGTCTGGGTGCTTTTAGAAGGGTCCTGGGCGTCTCTAGAATGGTCTGGGGACTTTTAAAAGAGTCCTGGGAGGCTCTACAAAGGTCTGGAGGATTTTAGAAGGATCCGGGGAGGATCTAGAAGGGTCTGGGTGCTTTTAGAAGGGTCCTGGTGGCCTCTAGAAGGGTCTGGGGGCTTTTAGAAGGATACGGGGAGGATCTAGAATGGTCTGGGGGCTTTTAGAAGGGTCCTGGGGGGTTCTAGAATGGTCTGGAGGCTTTTAGAAGAGTCCTGGGAAACTCTAGAAGGGTCTGGGGGCTTTTAGAAGGGTCCTGGGGGGCTCTAGAAGGGTCTGGGTGTTTTAGAAGGATCCTGGTGGGCTCTAGAAGGGTGTGAGGGCTTTTAGAATGGTCCTGGGGGCATCTAGAAGTCTCTGGGTGCTTTTATAAGGGTCCTGGGGGGCTCTAGAATGGTCTGAGGGATTTTATAAGGGTCCTGAGAGGCTCTAGAAGGGTCTGGGTGCTTTTAGAAGGATCCGGGGAGGGTCTAGAAGGGTCTGGGGACTTTTAGAAGCGTCCTGGGGGGCTCTAGAAGGGTCTGGGGGCTATTAGAAGGATCCAGGGATGGTCTACAAGGGTCTGGGGTCTTTTAGAAGGGTCCTGCGGGTCTCTAGAAGGGTCTGGGGGCTTTTAGAAGGGTCCTTGGGGGCTCTAGAAGGGTCTGGGGACCATTAGAGGGGCCCTAGGGGCCTCTAGAAGGGTCTGGGGGATTTTAGAAGGGTTCTGGGGAGCTCTTGAAGGGTCTGGGGGCTTTTAGAATGGTCCTTGGGGGCTCTAGAAGGGTCTGGGGACCATTAGAGGGGCCCTGGGGACCTCTAGAAGGGTCTGGGGTATTTTAGACGGGTCCTGGGGAGCTCTTGAATGGTCTGGGGGCTTTTAGAATGGTCCTGGTTGACTCTAGAAGGGTCTGGGGGCATTTAGAAGGGTCCTGCGGGTCTCTAGAAGCGTCTGGGGGCTTTTAGAAGGGTCCTGGGGGGTTCTAGAAGGGTCTGGGGACTTTTAGAAGGGTCCTGGTGGGCTCTAGAAGGGTGTGAGGGCTTTTAGAATGGTCCTGTGTGCATCTAGAAGTCTCTGGGTGCTTTTAGAAGGGTCCTGGGGGCCTCTAGAATTGTCTGCGGCCTTTTAGAAGGGTCCGGGGAGGCTCTAGAAGGGTCTGGGTGCTTTTAGAAGGATCCGGGGAGGGTCTAGAAGGGTCTGGGGCTTTTAGAAGGGTCCTGTGGAGCTCTAGAAGGGTCTGGGGTCTTTTAGACGGGTCCTGGGGGGCTCTAGAAGGGTCTGGGGCTTTTTAGAAGAGTCCTGGGGAGCTCTAGAAGGGTCTGGGGCTTTCAGAAGGGTCCTGGGGGTCGCTAGAAGTGTTTGCGTGTATTTGGAAGGGTCCTGGGGAGCTCTAGAAGGGTCTGGTGGCTTTCAGAAGGGTCCTGGGGGCATGTAGAAGGGTCTGGGGGCTTTTAGAATGGTCCTGATTGGCTCTAGAATGGTCTGGGGGCATTCAGAACGGTCCTGGTGGCCTCTAGAAGGGACTGGATACTTTTAGAAGAGTCCTGGGGGGCTCTAGATTGGTCTGGGGCATTTAGAAGAGTCCTGCGGGGCTCTAGAATGTTCTGGGGCTTTTGGAAGGATATGTGGAATCTCTAGAAGGGGTCTGGGGGCTTTTAGAAGGGTCCTGGGGTCTCTAGAAGGGTCTGGAGGCTTTTTGAAGGGTCCTGGGTGGCTCTAGAAGGGTGTGGGTGCTTTTAGAAGGATCCGGGGAGGGTCTAGAACGGTCTGGGTGGTTTTAGAAGGGTCCTGGGGGGTTCTAGAAGGGTCTGGGGGATTATAGAAGGGTCCTGGGGGCTCTAGAAGGGTCTGAGGGATTTTAGAAGGGTCCTGGGGAGCTCTAGAAGGGTCTGGTGCTTTTATAGGGGCCCTGGGCTTCTCTAGAAGGGTCTGGGGGCTTTTAGAGGAGTTATGGGGGGCTCTAGAATGGTCTGGGGCTTTTAGAAGGGTCCTGGGCGGATCTAGAAGCGTCTGGGGGCTTTAGAAGGGTCCTGCGGGCCTCTAGAAAAGTCTGGAGGCTTTTAGAAGGTCCTGGCGGGCTCTAGAAGGGTCTGGGGGCATTTAGAAGTGTCCTGGGGGTCTCTAGAACGGTCTGGGGGATTTTAGAAGGATCCTGGGGGCCTCTAGAAAGGTCTGGGGGCATTTAGAAGGGTCCTGGGGTGGTCTAGAAGGGTCTGGGGTCTTTCAGAAGGGTCCTGAGGGGCTCTAGAAGGGTCTGGGGGCTATTAGAAGGGTTTTTGGGGCCTCTAGAAGGGTCTGGGGGCGTTTAGAAGGGTCCTGGGAGGATCCAGATGGGTCTGGGTACTTTTAGGAGGATCCGGGGAGGTTCTAGAAGGGTCTGGGGGCGTTAGAAGGGTCCTGGGAGGCTCTACAAATGTCTGGAGGGTTTTAGAATGGTCCTGGGGGCATCTAGAAGCGTCTATGGGCTTTTAGAATGATCCGGGGAGGCTCTAGAAGGGTCTGGCGTCTTTTAGAAGGGTCCTGGGGTCCTCTAGAAGGGTCTGGGGGCATTTAGAATGATACGGGGAGGATCTAGAAGGGTCTGGGGGCTTTTAGAAGGGTCCTGGGGGCTCTAGAAGGGTCTGGAGTCTTTGAGAATGGTCCTGGGGGGCTCTAGAAGGGTCTGGGGGCTTTTAGAAAGATCCGGGGAGGGTCTAGAAGGGTCTGGGGGCATTTAGAAGAGTCCTGGGGGGCTCTAGAATCGTCTGGGGTCATTTAGAAGGGTCCTGGGGTGTTCTAGAAGGGTCTGGGGGATTTTAGAAGGGTCCTGCGGTCCTCTAGAATAGTCTGGATGCTTTTAGAAGGGTCCTGGGTGGCTCTACAAGGGTCTGGGGGCATTTAGAAGGGTCCTGGGGGGCTCTAGAAGGGTCTGGGGGATTTTAGAAGGGTCCTGTGGGCCTCTAGAAGGGTCTGGGTGCTTTTAGAATGGTCCTAGGTGGCTATAGAAGGGTCTGGGGGCTTTTAGAATGGTCCTAGGGGGCTCTAGAAGGGTCTGGGGACCATTAGATAGGCACTGGGAGCCTCTAGAATGGTCTGGGTGATTTTAGAAGGGTCCTCGGGAGGTCTAGAATTGTCTGGGTGCTTTTAGAATGGTCCTGAGAGGCTCTAGAAGGGTCTGGGTGCTTTTAGAAGGATCCGGGGAGGGTCTAGAAGGGTCTGGGGACTTTTAGAAGGGTCCTGGGGGGCTCTAGAAGGGTCTGGGGGCTATTAGAAGGATCCAGGGATGGTCTACAAGGGTCTGGGGTCTTTTAGAAGGGTCCTGCGGGTCTCTAGAAGGGTCTGGGGGCTTTTAGAAGGGTCCTTGGGGGCTCTAGAAAGGTCTGGGGACCACTAGAGGGGCCCTGGGGACCTCTAGAAGGGTCTGGGGTATTTTAGACGGGTCCTGGGGAGCTCTAGAAGGGTCTGGGGGCTTTTAGAAGGGTCCTGGTTGACTCTAGAAGGGTCTGGGGGCATTTAGAAGGGTCCTGCGGGTCTCTAGAAGCGTCTGGGGGCTTTTAGAAGGGTCCTGGGGGGTTCTAGAAGGGTCTGGGGACATTTAGAATGGTCCTGGGGGGCTCTAGAAGGGTCTGGGGGAGTTTAGATAGGTCCTGGGGAGCTCTAGAAGGGTCTGGGTGCTTTTAGAAGGGTCCTGGGAGACTCTAGAAGGGTCTGGGTGCTTTTAGAAGGATCCGGGGAGGGTCTAGAAGGGTCTGGGGACTTTTAGAAGGGTCCTGGGGGGCTCTAGAAGGGTCTGGGGGCTATTAGAAGGATCCAGGGATGGTCTACAAGGGTCTGGGGTCTTTTAGAAGGGTCCTGCGGGTCTCTAGAAGGGTCTGGGGGCTTTTAGAAGGGTCCTTGGGGGCTCTAGAAAGGTCTGGGGACCACTAGAGGGGCCCTGGGGACCTCTAGAAGGGTCTGGGGTATTTTAGACGGGTCCTGGGGAGCTCTAGAAGGGTCTGGGGGCTTTTAGAAGGGTCCTGGTTGACTCTAGAAGGGTCTGGGGGCATTTAGAAGGGTCCTGCGGGTCTCTAGAAGCGTCTGGGGGCTTTTAGAAGGGTCCTGGGGGGTTCTAGAAGGGTCTGGGGACATTTAGAATGGTCCTGGGGGGCTCTAGAAGGGTCTGGGGGAGTTTAGATAGGTCCTGGGGAGCTCTAGAAGGGTCTGGGTGCTTTTAGAAGGGTCCTGGGAGACTCTAGAAGGGTCTGAGTGCTTTTAGAAGGGTCCTTCGGGTCTCTAGAAGCGTCTGGGTTCTTTTAGAATGGTCCTGGGGGGCTCTAGAAGGGTGTGAGGTCTTTTAGAAGGGTCCTGGGGGCATCTCGAAGACTCTGATGGCTTTTAGAAGGGTCCTGGGGGCCTCTAGAAGTGTCTGAGGGATTTTAAAAGGGTCCTGGGAGGCTCTAGAAGGGTGTGGTTGCTTTTAGAAGGATTCGGGGAGGGTCTAGAAGGGTCTGGGGTCTTTTAGAAGGGTCCTGTGGGGCTCTAGAAGGGTCTGGGTGCTTTTAGAAGGGTCCTGGGGGCCTCTAGAAGGGTCTGGGGGCTTTTAGAAGGGTCCTGGGGAGGTCTGGAAGGGTCTTGGGGCTTTTAGAAGGGTCCTGAGGGCGCTAGAAGTGTCTGGGTGCTTTTAGAAGGGTCCTGGGTGTCTCTAGAAGGGTCTGGGGGCTTTTAGAAGGGTCCTGGGGGCCTCTAGAAGGGTCTGGGGGCTTTATAGAAGGGTCCTAGGGGGCTCTAGAAGGGTCTGGGGGCATTCAGAAGGGTCCTTCGGGCCTCTAGAAGGGTCTGGAGTCTATTAGAAGAGTCCTGGGGGGCTCTAGAAGGTTCTGGGGGCTTTTAGAAGGGTCCTGGGTCATCTAGAATGGTCTGGGGGCTTTTAGAAAGGTCCTGGGAGGATCCAGATGGGTCTGGGTGGTTTTAGAAGGATCCGGGGATGGTCTAGAAGGGTCTGGGTGCTTTTAGAAGGGTCCTGTGTGGCTGTAGAAGGGTCTGGGGGCTTTTAGATGGGTCCTGGGGGTCTCTAGAAGGGTCCGGGGGATTTTAGAATGGTCCGTGGAGGCTCTAGAAGGGTCTGGGTGCTTTTAGAAGGATCCGGGGAGGGTCTAGAAGGCTCTGGGGGCATTTAGAAGGGTCCTTGGTGGCTCTAGAAGGGTCTGGGGACCATTAGAGGAGCGCTGGGGTCCACTAGAAGGGTCTGGGGGATTTTAGAAGGGTCCTGAGGAGCTCTAGAAGGGTCTGGGGGCTTTTACAAGGGTCCTGGGGGAATCTAGAAGGGTCTGGGGGCTTTTAGAAGGGTCCTGCGTGTCTCTAGAAGGGTCTGGGCGCTTTTAGAAGGGCCCTGGAGGATTCTAGAAGGCTCTGGGGTCTTTGAGAAGGGTCCTCGGGAGGTCTAGAATTGTCTGGGGGCTTTTAGAAAGGTCCTGGGAGGCTCTAGAAGGGTCTGGGGGCTTTTAGAAGAGTCCTGCGTGTCTCTAGAAGGGTCTGGGGGCTTTTCGAAGGGTCCTTGGGGCTCTAGAAGGGTGTGGGGACCACTAGAGGAGCCCTGGGGGCCTCTAGAGGGGTCTGGGGTATTTTAGAATGGTCCTGGGGAGATCTAGAAGGGTCTGGGGGCTTTTAGAAGGGTCCTGGGAGACTCTAGAAGGGTCTGGGGACATTTAGAAGGGTCCTGCGGGTCTCTAGAAGGGTCTGGGGGCTTTTAGAAGGGTCCTGGGATGCTCTAGAAGGGTCTGGAGGCTTTTAGAAGGGTCCTGGGATGCTCTAGAAGGGTGTGAGGGCTTTTAGAAGGGTCCTGGGATGCTCTAGAAGGGTCTGGGTGCTTTTAGAAGTGTCCTGTGGGCCTCTAGAAGTGTCTGAGGGATTTTAGAAGGGTCCTGGGAGGCTCTGGAATGGTCTGGGTGCTTTTAGAAGGATTCGGGGAGGGTCTAGAAGAGTCTGGGGGCATTTAGAAGGGTCCTGTGGGGCTCTAGAAGGGTCTGGGTGCTTTTAGAAGGGTCCTGGGTGGCTCTAGAAGGGTCTGGGTGCTTTTAGAAGGGTCCTGGGGAGCTCTAGAAGGGTCTGGGTTCTTTTAGAAGGGTCCTGGGTGGCGCTAAAAGTGTCTGGGTGCATTTAGAAGGGTCCTGGGGAGCTCTAGAAGGGTCTGGGGGCATTCAGAAGGGTCCTGGGGGCCTCTAGAAGGGTCTGGGTGCTTTTAGATGGGTCCTGGGGGGCTCTAGATGGGTCTGGGGACATTTAGAATGGTCCTGGGGGAGTTTAGATAGGTCCTGGGGAGCTCTAGAAGGGTCTGGGTGCTTTTAGAAGGGTCCTGGGAGACTCTAGAAGGGTCTGAGTGCTTTTAGAAGGGTCCTTCGGGTCTCTAGAAGCGTCTGGGTTCTTTTAGAATGGTCCTGGGGGGCTCTAGAAGGGTGTGAGGTCTTTTAGAAGGGTCCTGGGGGCATCTCGAAGACTCTGATGGCTTTTAGAAGGGTCCTGGGGGCCTCTAGAAGTGTCTGAGGGATTTTAAAAGGGTCCTGGGAGGCTCTAGAAGGGTGTGGTTGCTTTTAGAAGGATTCGGGGAGGGTCTAGAAGGGTCTGGGGTCTTTTAGAAGGGTCCTGTGGGGCTCTAGAAGGGTCTGGGTGCTTTTAGAAGGGTCCTGGGGGCCTCTAGAAGGGTCTGGGGGCTTTTAGAAGGGTCCTGGGGAGCTCTAGAAGGGTCTTGGGGCTTTAGAAGGGTCCTGAGGGCGCTAGAAGTGTCTGGGTGCTCTTAGAAGGGTCCTGGGTGTCTCTAGAAGGGTCTGGGGGCTTTTAGAAGGGTCCTGGGGGCCTCTAGAAGTGTCTGGAGGCTTTATAGAAGGGTCCTAGGGGGCTCTAGAAGGGTCTGGGGGCATTCAGAAGGGTCCTTCGGGCCTCTAGAAGGGTCTGGAGTCTATTAGATGAGTCCTGGGGGGCTCTAGATGGGTCTGGGGTCATTTAGAAGGGTCCTGGGGGGCTCTAGAAGGGTCTGGGGGCTTTCAGAAGTGTCCTGGGGGTTTCTAGAAGGGTCTGGGGACTTTTAGAAGGGTCCTGGGTCATCTAGAATGGTCTGGGGGTTTTTAGAAAGGTCCTGGGAGGATCCAGATGGGTCTGGGTGGTTTTAGAAGGATCCGGGGATGGTCTAGAAGGGTCTGGGTGCTTTTAGAATGGTCCTGGGGGGCTCTACAAATGTCTGGAGGATTTTAGAAGGATCCGGGGAGGCTCTAGATGTGTCTGGCGGCTTTTAGAAGGGTCCTTGGGAGCTCTAGAAGGGTCTGGGTGCTTTCAGAAGGGTCCTGGGGGCCTCTAGAAGGGTCTGGGTGCTTTCAGAAAGGTCCTGGGTGGCTCTAGAAGGGTCTGGGGGCTTTTAGAAGGGTCCTGTGGGGCTGTAGAAAGGTCTGGGGGCTTTTAGATGGGACCTGGGGGGCTCTAGAAGGGTCCGGGGGCTTTTAGAATGGTCCGTGGAGGCTCTAGAAGGGTCTGGGTGCTTTTAGAAGGGTCCTGGGGTGCTCTAGAAGGGTCTGGGGGCTTTTAGAAGGATCCGGGGAGGGTCTAGAAGGCTCTGGGGGCATTTAGAAGGGTCCTTGGTGGCTCTAGAAGGGTCTGGGGACCATTAGAGGAGCCCTGGGGTCCTCTAGAAGGGTCTGGGGGATTTTAGAAGGGTCCTGACGAGCTCTAGAAGGGTCTGGGGGCTTTTACAAGGGTCCTGGGGGAATCTAGAAGGGTCTGGGAGCTTTTAGAAGGGTCCTGCGTGTCTCTAGAAGGGTCTGGGGGCTTTTGAAGGGCCCTGGAGGACTCTAGAAGGCTCTGGGGTCTTTGAGAAGGGTCCCAGGGGGCTCTAGAAGGGTCTGGGAGCTTTTAGAAGGGTCCTGGGAGACTCTAGAAGGGTCTGAGTGCTTTTAGAAGGGTCCTGTAGGGTCTCTAGAAGGGTCTGGGTGCTTTCAGAAGGGTCCGTGGAGGCTCTAGAAGGGTCTGGGGGCTTTTAGAAGGGTCCTGGGGGGCTCTAGAAGGGTCTGGGGGCTATTAGAATAATCCTGGGAGGGTCTAGAAGGGTCTGGGAGCTTTTAGAAGGGTTCTTGGGTGCTATAGAAGGGTCTGGGGACCATTAGAGGGGCACTGGGGTCCTCTAGAAGGGTCTGGGAGATTTTAGAAGGGTCCTGGGGAGCTCTAGAATTGTCTGGGGGCTTTTAGAAGGGTCCTGGGAGGCTCTAGAAGGGTCTGGGGTCTTTTAGAAGGGTCCTGCGTGTCTCTAGAAGGGTCTGGAGGCTTTTAGAAGGGTCCTTGGGGGCTCTAGAAGGGTCTGGCGACCTTTAGAGGAGCCCTGGGGGGCTCTAGAAGGGTCTGGGGGAGTTTAGAAGGGTCCTGGGCAGCTCTAGAAGGGTCTGGGGTCTTTTTGAAGGGTCCTGGTAGACTCTAGAAGGGTCTGGGGGCTTTTAGAAGGGTCCTGCGGGTCTCTAGAAGGGTCTGGGGGCTTTTAGAAGAGTCCTGGGCGGCTCTATAAGGGTCTGGGGCCTTTTAGAAGGGTCCTGGGGTGCTCTAGAAGGGTGTGAGGGCTTTTAGAAGGGTCCTGGGGGCATCTAGAAGGTTCTGGGGGCTTTTAGAAGGGTCCTGTGGGCCTCTAGAGA
The DNA here is from genome assembly GCA_033459285.1 of Clamator glandarius. Lineage (NCBI taxonomy): Eukaryota > Metazoa > Chordata > Aves > Cuculiformes > Cuculidae > Clamator > Clamator glandarius. Next base: position 13,872 of record JAUNZM010001391.1, on the reverse strand, counting down.
TGTCTGAGGGATGTTAGAAGGGACCTGGGAGGCTCTAGAAGGGTCTGGGTGCTTTTAGAATGATTCGGGGAGGTTCTAGAAGGGTCTGGTGGCTTTTAGAATGGTCCTGTGTGGCTCTAGAAGGGTCTGGGGGCATTTAGAAGGGTCCTGGGGGGATCTAGAAGGGTCTGGGGGCTTTTAGAAGGGTCCTGGGGAGCTCTAGAAGGGTCTGGGGGCTATTAGAAGGGTCCTGGGAGGCGCTAGAAGTGTCTGGGTGTATTTAGAAGGTTCCTGGGGAGCTCTAGAAGAGTTTGGTTGCTTTCAGAAGGGTCCTGGGGGCCTCTACAAGGGTCTGGAGGCTTTTAGATGGGTCCTGGGGGGTCTAGAAAGGTCTGGGGGCATTCAGAAGGGTCCTGGGTGCCTCTAGAAGGGTCTGGAGGCTTTTAGAAGAGTCCTGGGGTGCTCTAGATGGGTCTGGGAGCTTTTAGAAGGATCCGGGGATGGTCTAGAAGGGTCTGGGGGCTTTTAGAAGGGTCCTGGGGGGCTCTAAAAATGTCTGGAGGATTTTAGAAGGATCCGGGGATGGTCTAGAAAGGTCTGGGAGCTTTTAGAAGGGTCCTGGCGGGCTCTACAAATGTCTGGATTATTTTAGAATGATCCGGGGATTCTCTAGGAGGGTCTGGCGGCTTTTAGAAGGGTCCTGCGGGGCTCTAGAAGGGTCTGGGTGCTTTCTGAAGGGTACTGGGGGCCTCTAGAAGGGTCTGGGTGCTTTTAGAAGGGTCCTGGGTGCCTCTAGAATGGTCTGAGGGCTTTAGAATGGTCCTGGGAGGATCCAGATGGGTCTGGGTGCTTTTAGAATGATCCGGGGATGGTCTAGAAGGGTCTGGGTGCTTTTAGAAGGGTCCTGGGGGGCTCTACAAATGTCTGGAGGATTTTAGAAGTATCCGGGGAGGCTCTAGAAGGGGGTCTGGGTGCTTTTAGGAGGGTCCTGCGTGGCTCTAGAAGGGTCTGGTTGCTTTCAGAAGGGTCCTGGGTGCATCTAGATGGGTCTGGGTGCTTTTAGAAGGGACCTGGGTGGTTCTAGAAGGGTCTGGTAGCTTTTAGAAGGGTTCTGTGGGCATCTAGAAGGCTCTGGGGGCTATTAGAAGGGTCCTGGGGGGCTCTAGAAGGGTCTGGGGGCTTTTAGAATGGTCTTGGGGGGCTCTAGAGGGGTCTGGGTCTTTTAGAAGGGTCCTGGTGGGCTCTAGAAGGATCTGGGGACAGTTAGGAGGGTCCTGAGGTGATGTTGAATGGTCTGAGTGCTTTTAGATGGGTCCTGTAGGGCTAAAAAAGGTTCCTAACCCTATCCCTAACCCTAACTCTTACTCTAACCCTAACTCTAACACAAACCCTAACCCTAACCCTAACCCTAACCCTAACCCTAATCCTAACTCTAACCCTAACACTAACCCTAACCCTAACCCTAAACCTAACCCTAACTCTAACCCTAACACTAAACCTAACCCTAACCCTAACTCTAACACAAACCCAAACCCTAACCCTAACCCTAACCCTAACCCTAACTCTAACCCTAACCCTAACCCTTAACCTAACCCTAACCCTAACCCTAACCCTAACCCTAACTCTAACCCTAACCCTAATCCTAACTCTAACTCTAACCCTAACCCTAACCCTAACCCTAACCCTAACCCTAACCCTAACCCTAACCCTAACTCTAACCCTAACCCTAACCCTAACCCTAACCCTAACTCTAACCCTAACCCTAACCCTAACCCTAACTCTAACCCTAACCCTAACCCTAACCCTAACCCTAACCCTAACCCTAACCCTAACTCTAACCCTAACCCTAACCCTAACCCTAACCCTAACCCTGCCTCTAACCCCTAGAAGTATCTGGGGGCTTTTAGAAGAGTCCTTGAAGGATCTAGGAGGGTCTAGGGTCTCTAAAAAGGTTCCTAAGGGGCTCCGGAAGGGTTTGGGGTCTTTTAGAAGGGTCCTCGGTGGCTCTAGAAGGGTCTAGGGTATTGTAGAAGGGTCCTAAGGGGGTTTAGTAGGGCCTGGGGGGCTTTATAAGATTTTGGGGGCCTTTATAAGGTTTTGGGGGGCTCTAGAAAGTCCGGGGGCTTTGAGAAGCACACTGGGGGCTCTAAAAGTGTCTGGGGGATTTTAGAATGTTCCTGGGGGCTCTAGACGTGTCTGGGTGCTTTTAGAAGGTTCCTGGGGGGCTCTAGAAGGGTCTGGGTGCTTCTAGAGCAAAAATTTTAATTTTGCACATTTGGGGAATTCGCAGGGCTCAGCACACCCGGAGTGCAAAGGATGAGCCTGGCCTGGGATAAGCACCTGCTTGATCAGGGTGTCTCCCCTGCCAGCTAAGTACAAAGGACCCAGACCATTCTAGAGCCCACAAGGACCCTTCCAAAAGACCCCAGACCCTTCTGGAGACGTTCAGGTTCCTTTGAAAAGGCCCCAGACCCTTCTAGAGCCTCCCAAGACCCTTCTAAAAGCCCCCAGACCCTTCTAGACCCTCCCCGGATCCTGCTAAAAGCCCCGAGACCCTTCTAGAGGATCCCAGGACCCTTCTAAAAGCCCCCAGACCCTTCTAGAGCCCCCCAGGACCCTTCTAAAAGCTCCCAGACCATTCTAGAGGACCCAGGGCCCCTCTTAAGCCACCCCGTCCCTTCTAGAGCCACCCAGGACCCTTCTAAAAGCCCCCAGACCATTCTAGATCACCCCAGGACACTTCTAAAAGCCCCCAGACCCTTCTAGAGCCCCCCCGGACCCTTCTAAAAGACCCAGACCATTCTAGAGGACCCCAGGACCATTCTGAAAGCCAGCAGAACATTCTAGAGTCACCCAGGACCCTTCTAAAGGCACCCAGACCCTTCTAGAGACCCCCAGGACCCTTCTGAAAGCCCACAGAACTTTCTAGAGACCTCCAGGACCCTTCTAAAAGCACCCAGACCGGTCTAGAGCATCCGAGGACCCTTCTAAAATTCCCCAGACCCTTCTAGAGCACCCCAGCACCCTTCTAAAAGCCCCCAGACCCTTCTAGAGCCCCCCCGGACCCTTCTAAAAGCCCCCAGACCCTTCTAGAGCCACCAAGGACCCTTCTAAAAGCACCCAGAACTTTCTAGAGACCCCAGGACCCTTCTACAAGCCCCAAGACCCTTCTAGAGCATCCCAGGACCCTTCTAAATGCACGCAGACCCATCTAGAACCTCCCAGGACCCTTCTAAAAGACCCCAGACCCTTCTAGAGACACCCAGGACTCTTCGAAAAGCCCCCAGAACCTTCTAGAGCCACCCAGGACCCTTCTAAAAGCCCCCAGACCCTTCTAGAGACCCCCAGGACCCTTCTGAAATCCCCCAGAACCTTCTAGAGCCCTCCAGGACCCTTCTAAAAGCCCCCAGACCCTTCTAGAGAATCCGAGGACCCTTCTAAAATTCCCCAGACCCATCTAGAGACCCCCAGGACCCTTCTAAAAGCCCCCAGACCCTTCTAGAGCATCCGAGGACCCTTCTAAAAGCACCCAGACCCTTCTAGAGCACCCCAGGACCCTTCTAAAAGCCCCCAGACCCTTCTAGAGGCCCCTAGGACTCTTCTAAAAGCCCCCAGACCCATCTAGAGCCTCCCAGGACCCTTCTAAAAGCACCCAGACCCTTCTAGAGCCCCCCAGGACCTTTCTAAAGGCCCCCAGACCTTTCTAGACCCTCCCCGGATCATTCTAAAAGCCCCCAGAGCCTTCTAGAGCCTCTCAGGACCCTTCTAATAGCCCCCCGACCTTTCTAGACCCTCCCCGGATCCTTCTAAATGAACCCATACCCTTCTAGGGCCCCCCAGAACCCATCTAAAAGCCTCCAGACCCTTGTAGAGCCCCCCAGGATCCTTCTAAAAGCCCCCAGACCCTTCTAGAGCCCCCCAACACCCTTCTAAAAGCCTCCAGACCCTTCTAGAGCCGCCCAGGACCCTTCTAAAAGACCCCAGCCCCTTCTAGAGCCGCCTAGGATCATTCAAAAAGCATAAAGACCCTTCTAGACCGTCCCCGGATCATTCTAAAAGCCCCCAGACCCTTCTAGAGCCCCCCCCGGACCCTTCTAAATGCCCCCAGACCCTTCTAGAGAACCCCAGGACCCATCTAAATGCCCCCAGATCCTTCTAGAGCCCCCCAGGACCCTTCTAAAAGCACCCAGACCCTTCTAGAGCCCTCCAGGACCATTCTAAAAGACCCCAGACCCTTCTAGAGCCCCCCAGGACCCTACTAAAAGCTCCCAGACCCTTCTAGAGCCCCCCAGGACCCTTTTAAAAGCCCCCAGACCCTTCTAGACCCTCCCCGGATCCATCTATAAGCCCCCAGACCCTTCTAGATCCTCCCAGGACCTTTCTAAAAGCCCCCAGACCTTTCTAGAGGCCCCAGGACCCTTCTAAAAGCCCCCAGACCTTTCTAGAGCCCCCCAGGACCCTTCTAAAAGCCCCCAGAACCCTCTAGAGCCACCCAGGACTCTTCTAAAAGCCCCCAGACCCTTCTAGAGCCTCCCAGGACCCTTCTAAAAGCACCCAGACCCTTCTAGAGCCCCCCAGGACTATTCTAAAGGCCCCCAGACCTTTCTAGACCCTCCCCGGATCATTCTAAAAGACCCCAGACCCTTCTAGAGGCCCCCAGGACCCTGCTAAAAGCCCCCAGACCATTGTAGAGCCCCCCAGGACCCTTCTAAAGGCCCCCAGACCCTTCTAGACCCTCCCCGGATCCTTCTAAAAGCCCCCAGATTCTTCTAGAGCCTCCCAGGACCCTTCTAATACCCCCCCGACCTTTCTAGACCCTCCCCGGATCCTTCTAAATGAACCCAGACCCTTCTAGGGCCCCCCAGAACCCCTCTAAAAGCCTCCAGACCCTTGTAGAGCCCCCCAGGACCCGTCTAAAAGCGCCCAGACCCTTCTAGACCCTCCCCTGATCATTCTAAAAGACCCCAGACCCTTCTAAAACCTCCCAGGACTATTCTAAAAGAACCCAGACCCTTCTAGACCCTCCCCGGATTATTCTAAAAGCACCAAGACCCTTCTAGAGCCCCCCAAGACCCTTCTAAAAGCCTCCAGACCCTTCTAGAGCCCCCCAGGACCTTTCTAAAATCACCCAGACCCTTCTAGAGGCCCCTAGGACTCTTCTAAAAGCCCCCAGACCCATCTAGAGCCTCCCAGGACCCTTCTAAAAGCACCCAGACCCTTCTAGAGCCTCCCAGGACCATTCTAAAGGCCCCCAGACCTTTCTAGACCCTCCACGAATCATTCTAAAAGCCCCCAGAGCCTTCTAGAGCCTCTCAGGACCCTTCTAATAGCCCCCCGACCTTTCTAGACCCTCCCCGGATCCTTCTAAATGAACCCATACCCTTCTAGGGCCCCCCAGAACCCATCTAAAAGCCTCCAGACCCTTGTTGAGCCCCCCAGGACCCTTCTAAAACCCCCAGACCCTTCTAGAGCCCCCCAACACCCTTCTAAAAGCCTCCAGACCCTTCTAGAGCCGCCCAGGACCCTTCTAAAAGACCCCAGCCCCTTCTAGAGCCGCCTAGGATCATTCAAAAAGCATAAAGACCCTTCTAGACCGTCCCCGGATCATTCTAAAAGCCCCCAGACCCTTCTAGAGCCCCCCCGGACCCTTCTAAATGCCCCCAGACCCTTCTAGAGCCCCCCCGGACCCATCTAAATGCCCCCAGATCCTTCTAGAGCCCCCCAGGACCCTACTAAAAGCTCCGAGACCCTTCTAGAGCCCCCCAGGACCCTTTTAAAAGCCCCCTGACCCTTCTAGACCCTCCCCGGATCCTTCTATAAGCCCCCAGACCCTTCTAGATCCTCCCAGGACATTTCTAAAAGCCCCCAGACCTTTCTAGAGGCCCCAGGACCCTTCTAAAAGCCCCCAGACCTTTCTAGAGCCCCCCAGGACCCTTCTAAAAGCCCCCAGAACCCTCTAGAGCCACCCAGGACTCTTCTAAAAGTCCCCAGACCCTTCTAGAGCCTCCCAGGACCCTTCTAAAAGCACCCAGACCCTTCTAGAGCCCCCCAGGACTATTCTAAAGGCCCCCAGACCTTTCTAGACCCTCCCCGGATCATTCTAAAAGACCCCAGACCCTTCTAGAGGCCCCCAGGACCCTTCTAAAAGCCCCCAGACCATTCTAGAGCCCCCCAGGACCCTTCTAAAGGCCCCCAGACCCTTCTAGACCCTCCCATGATCATTCTAAAAGCCCCCAGATTCTTCTAGAACCTCCCAGGACCCTTCTAATAGCACCCCGACCTTTCTAGACCCTCCCCGGATCCTTCTAAATGAACCCAGACCCTTCTAGGGCCCCCCAGAACCCCTCTAAAAGCCTCCAGACCCTTGTAGAGCCCCCCAGGACCCGTCTAAAAGCGCCCAGACCCTTCTAGACCCTCCTCTGATCATTCTAAAAGACCCCAGACCCTTCTAAAACATCCCAGGACTATTCTAAAAGAACCCAGACCCTTCTAGACCCTCCCCGGATTATTCTAAAAGCACCCAGACCCTTCTAGAGCCCCCCAAGACCCTTCTAAAAGCCTCCAGACCCTTCTAGAGCCCCCCAGGACCTTTCTAAAATCACCCAGACCCTTCTAGAGGCCCCTAGGACTCTTCTAAAAGCCCCCAGACCCATCTAGAGCCTCCCAGGACCCTTCTAAAAGCACCCAGACCCTTCTAGAGCCTCCCAGGACCATTCTAAAGGCCCCCAGACCTTTCTAGACCCTCCCCGGATCATTCTAAAAGCCCCCAGAGCCTTCTAGAGCCTCTCAGGACCCTTCTAATAGCCCCCCGACCTTTCTAGACCCTCCCCGGATCCTTCTAAATGAACCCATACCCTTCTAGGGCCCCCCAGAACCCATCTAAAAGCCTCCAGACCCTTGTAGAGCCCCCCAGGACCCTTCTAAAAGCCCCCAGACCCTTCTAGAGCCCCCCAACACCCTTCTAAAAGCCTCCAGACCCTTCTAGAGCCGCCCAGGACCCTTCTAAAAGACCCCAGCCCCTTCTAGAGCCGCCTAGGATCATTCAAAAAGCATAAAGACCCTTCTAGACCGTCCCCGGATCATTCTAAAAGCCCCCAGACCCTTCTAGAGCCCCTCAGGACCCTTCTAAATGCCCCCAGACCCTTCTAGAGAACCCCAGGACCCATCTAAATGCCCCCAGATCCTTCTAGAGCCCCCCAGGACCCTTCTAAAAGCACCCAGACCCTTCTAGAGCCCTCCAGGACCATTCTAAAAGACCCCAGACCCTTCTAGACCCTCCCCGGATCCTTCTATAAGCCCCCAGACCCTTCTAGATCCTCCCAGGACCTTTCTAAAAGCCCCCAGACCTTTCTAGAGGCCCCAGGACCCTTCTAAACGCCCCCAGACCTTTCTAGAGCCCCCCAGGACCCTTCTAAAAGCCCCCAGAACCCTCTAGAGCCACCCAGGACTCTTCTAAAAGCCCCCAGACCCTTCTAGAGCCTCCCAGGACCCTTCTAAAAGCACCCAGACCCTTCTAGAGCCCCCCAGGACTATTCTAAAGGCCCCCAGACCTTTCTAGACCCTCCCCGGATCATTCTAAAAGACCCCAGACCCTTCTAGAGGCCCCCAGGACCCTTCTAAAAGCCCCCAGACCATTCTAGAGCCCCCCAGGAGCCTTCTAAAGGCCCCCAGACCCTTCAAGAAGCACCCAGGACCCCTCTTAAGTAACCCCGTCCCTTCTAGAGCACCCCAGGACCCTTCTAAAAGTGCCCAGACCCTTCTAGAGCACCCCAGGACCTTTCTAAAAGCCCCCAGACCCTTCTAGAGCTCCCCCGGACCCTTCTAAAAGACCCCAGACCCTTCTAGAGGACCCCAGGACCCTTCTGAAAGCCAGCAGAACATTCTAGAATCACCCAGGACCCTTCTAAAGGCACCCAGACCCTTCTAGAGCCCCCCAGGACCCTTCTAAAAGCGCCCAGACGCTTCTAGAGACCCCCAGTACCCTTCTGAAAGCCCCCAGAACATTCTAGAGCCCTAGAGGACCCTTCTATAAGCACCCAGACCCTTCTAGAGCATCCGAGGACCCTTCTAAAATTCCCCAGACCCTTCTAGAGCCCCCCAGGAGCCTTCTAAAGGACCCCAGACCCTTCTAGACCCTCCCCGGATCATTCTAAAAGCCCCCAGATTCTTCTAGAGCCTCCCAGGACCCTTCTAATAGCCCCCCGACCTTTCTAGACCCTCCCCGGATCCTTCTAAATGAACCCAGACCCTTCTAGGGCCCCCCAGAACCCCTCTAAAAGCCTCCAGACCCTTGTAGAGCCCCCCAGGACCCGTCTAAAAGCTCCCAGACCCTTCTAGACCCTCCCCTGATCATTCTAAAAGACCCCAGACCCTTGTAAAACATCCCAGGACTATTCTAAAAGAACCCAGACCCTTCTAGACCCTCCCCGGATTATTCTAAAAGCACCCAGACCCTTCTAGAGCCCCCCAAGACCCTTCTAAAAGCCTCCAGACCCTTCTAGAGCCCCCCAGGACCCTTCTAAAAGACCCCAGACCCTTCTAGAGCCGCCTAGGATCCTTCAAAAAGCATAAAGACCCTTCTAGACCGTCCCCGGATCATTCTAAAAGCCCCCAGACCCTTCTAGAGCCCCTCAGGACCCTTCTAAATGCCCCCAGACCCTTCTAGAGAACCCGAGGACCCATCTAAAAGCCCCCAGATCCTTCTAGAGCCACCCAGGACCCTTCTAAAAGCCCCCAGACCCTTCTAGAGCCCTCCAGGACCATTTTAAAAGACCCCATACCCTTCTAGAGCCCCCCAGGACCCTACTAAAAGCTCCCAGACCCTTCTAGAGCCCCCCAGGACCCTTCTAAATGCCCCCAGACCCTTCTAGACCCTCCCCGGATCCTTCTATAAGAACCCAGACCCTTCTAGATCCTCCCAGGACCTTTCTAAAAGCCCCCAGACCTTTCTAGAGGCCCCAGGACCCTTCTAAAAGCCCCCAGACCCTTCTAGAGCAACCCAGGATCATTCTAAAAGCCCCCAGACCCTTCTAGAGCCCCCTAGGACTCATCTAAAAGCCCCCAGACCCTTCTAGAGGCCCCTAGGACCCTTCTAAAAGACCCCAGACCCTTCTATACCCTCCCCGGATATTTCTAAAAGACCTCAGACCCTTCTAGAGCCCCCCAGGACCCTTCTAAAAGCCCCCAGACCCTTCTAGAGCCACCCAGTACCCTTCTAAAAGCAGCTAGACCCTTCTAGAGCCCCCCAGGACCCTTCTAAATGACCCCAGACCCTTCAAGAGTCACCCAGGGCCCATCTTAAGTAACCCCGTCCCTTCTAGAGCACCCCAGGACCCTTCTAAAAGTCCCCAGACCCTTCTAGAGCACCCCAGGACCCTTCTAAAAGCCCCCAGACCCTTCTAGAGCCCCCCCGGACCCTTCTAAAAGACCCCAGACCCTTCTAGAGGACCCCAGGACCCTTCTGAAAGCCAGCAGAACACTCTAGAATCACCCAGGACCCTTCTAAAGGCACCCAGACCCTTCTGGAGCCCCCCAGGACCGTTCTAAAAGCGCCCAGACGCTTCTAGAGACCCCCAGGACCCTTCTGAAAGCCCCCAGAACATTCTAGAGCCCTCCAGGACCCTTCTAAAAGCACCCAGACCCTTCTAGAGCATCCGAGGACCCTTCTAAAATTCCCCAGACCCTTCTAGAGCACCCCAGGACACTTCTAAAAGACCCAGACCCTTCTAGAGCCCCCCCGGACCCTTCTAAAAGCCCCCAGACCCTTCTAGAGCCACCCAGGACCCTTCTAAAAGCACCCAGAACCTTCTAGAGCCCCCCAGGACCCTTCTACAAGCCCCCAGACCCTTCTAGAGCATACCAGGACCCTTCTAAAAGCACCCAGACCCATCTAGAGCCTCCCAGGACCCTTCTAAAAGGCCCCAGACCCTTCTAGAGACACCCAGGACCCTTCTGAAAGCCCCTAGACCCTTCTAGAGGACCCCAGGACCCTTCTAAAAGCCCCCAGACCATTCCAGAGCACCCCAGGACCCTTCTAAAAGCCCCCAGACCCTTCTAGAGCCACCCAGGACCCTTCTAAAAGCCCCCAGACCCTTCTAGAGGACACCAGGACCATTCTGAAAGCCAGCAGAACATTCCAGAGTCACCCAGGACCCTTCTAAATGCACCCAGACCCTTCTAGAGCCACCCAGGACCCTTCTAAAAGCCCCCAGACCCTTCTAGAGACCACCAGGACCCTTCTGAAATCCCCCAGAACCTTCTAGAGCCCTCCAGGACCATTCTAAAAGCCCCCAGACCCTTCTAGAGAATCCGAGGACCCTTCTAAAATTCCCCAGACCCTTCTAGAGCCCCCCCGGATCCTTCTAAAAGCCCCCAGACCCTTCTAGAGCCACGCAGGACCATTCTAAAAGCACCCAGACCATTCTAGATCCCACCAGGACCATTCTAAAAGCCCCCAGACCCTTCTAGAGACCCCGAGGACCCTTCTGAAAGACCCCAGAACATTCTAGAGCCCCCCAGGACCCTTCTAAAAGCCCCCAGACCTTTCTAGAGCATCCGAGGACCCTTCTAAAGGCACCCAGACCCTTTTAGAGCATCCCAGGACCCTTCTAAAAGCCCAAAGACCCTTCTAGAGGCCCCTAGGACCCTTCTAAAAGCCCCCAGAACCCTCTAGAGCCACCCAGGACTCTTCTAAAAGCCCCCAGACCCTTCTAGAGCCTACCAGGACCCTTCTAAAAGCATCCAGACCCTTCTAGAGCCCCTCAGGACCATTCTAAATGCCCCCAGACCTTTCTAGACCCTCCCCGGATCCTTCTAAATGAACCCAGACCCTTCTAGGGCCCCCCAGAACCCCTCTAAAAGCCTCCAGACCCTTGTAGAGCCCCCCAGGACCCTTCTAAATGCCCCCAGACCCTTCAAGAGGCACCCAGGACCCCTCTTAAGTAACCCCGTCCCTTCTAGAGCACCCCAGGACCCTTCTAAAAGTCCCCAGACCCTTCTAGATCACCCCAGGACCTTTCTAAAAGCCCCCAGACCCTTCTAGATCCCCCCCGGACCCTTCTAAAAGACCCCAGACCCTTCTAGAGGACCCCAGGACCCTTCTGAAAGCCAGCAGAACATTCTAGAATCACCCAGGACCCTTCTAAAGGCACCCAGACCCTTCTAGAGCCCCCCAGGACCCTTCTAAAAGCGCCCAGACGCTTCTAGAGACCCCCAGTACCCTTCTGAAAGCCCCCAGAACATTCTAGAGCCCTAGAGGACCCTTCTATAAGCACCCAGACCCTTCTAGAGCATCCGAGGACCCTTCTAAAATTCCCCAGACCCTTCTAGAGCCCCCCAGGAGCCTTCTAAAGGACCCCAGACCCTTCTAGACCCTCCCCGGATCATTCTAAAAGACCCCAGATTCTTCTAGAGCCTCCCAGGACCCTTCTAATAGCCCCCCGACCTTTCTAGACCCTCCCCGGATCCTTCTAAATGAACCCAGACCCTTCTAGGGCCCCCCAGAACCCCCTCTAAAAGCCTCCAGACCCTTGTAGAGCCCCCCAGGACCCGTCTAAAAGCGCCCAGACCCTTCTAGACCCTCCCCTGATCATTCTAAAAGACCCCAGACCCTTGTAAAACATCCCAGGACTATTCTAAAAGAACCCAGACCCTTCTAGACCCTCCCCGGATTATTCTAAAAGCACCCAGACCCTTCTAGAGCCCCCCAAGACCCTTCTAAAAGCCTCCGGACCCTTCTAGAGCCCCCCAGGACCCTTCTAAAAGACCCCAGACCCTTCTAGAGCCGCCTAGGATCCTTCAAAAAGCATAAAGACCCTTCTAGACCGTCCCCGGATCATTCTAAAAGCCCCCAGACCCTTCTAGAGCCCCTCAGGACCCTTCTAAATGCCCCCAGACCCTTCTAGAGAACCCCAGGACCCATCTAAAAGCCCCCAGATCCTTCTAGAGCCACCCAGGACCCTTCTAAAAGCCCCCAGACCCTTCTAGAGCCCTCCAGGACCATTTTAAAAGACCCCAGACCCTTCTAGAGCCCCCCAGGACCCTACTAAAAGCTCCCAGACCCTTCTAGAGCCCCCCAGGACCCTTCTAAATGCCCCCAGACCCTTCTAGACCCTCCCCGGATCCTTCTATAAGAACCCAGACCCTTCTAGATCCTCCCAGGACCTTTCTAAAAGCCCCCAGACCCTTCTAGAGGGCCCCAGGACCCTTCTAAAAGCCCCCAGACCCTTCTAGAGCAACCCAGGACCCTTCTAAAAGCACCCAGACCCTTCTAGAGGCCCACAGGACCCTTCTAAAAGCCCCCAGACCCATCTAGAGCCACCCAGGACCCTTCTACAAGCCCCAAGACCCTTCTAGAGCCACCCAGGACCCTTCTAAAAGCACCCAGACCCTTCTAGAGGCCCCCAGGACCCGTCTAAAAGCCTCTAGACCCTTCTAGAGCCCCCCAGGACCTTTCTAAAATCACCCAGACCCTTCTAGAGGGTCCCCGGACTCTTATAAAAGCACCCCGACCCTTCTAGAGCCTCCCAGTACCCTTCTAAAAGCAACCAGACCCTTCTAGAGAACCCCAGGACCCTTCTAAAAGCCCCCAGACCCTTCTAGACCCTCCTCGGATCCCTCTAAATGCCCCCAGACCCTTCTAGAGCCACCTAGGATCCTTCAAAAAGCACCCAGACCTTTCTAGACCGTCCCCGGATCATTCTAAAAGCCCCCAGACCCTTCTAGAGCCCCCCAGGATCATTCTAAAAGCCCCCAGACCCTTCTAGAGCCCCCTAGGACTCATCTAAAAGCCCCCAGACCCTTCTAGAGGCCCCTAGGACCCTTCTAAAAGACCCCAGACCCTTCTATACCCTCCCCGGATCCTTCTAAAAGACCTCAGACCCTTCTAGAGCCCCCCAGGACCCTTCTAAAAGCCCCCAGACCCTTCTAGAGCCACCCAGTACCCTTCTAAAAGCACCTAGACCCTTCTAGAGCCCCCCAGGACCCTTCTAAATGACCCCAGACCCTTCAAGAGTCACCCAGGGCCCATCTTAAGTAACCCCGTCCCTTCTAGAGCACACCAGGACCCTTCTAAAAGCCCCCAGACCCTTCTAGAGCCCCCCCGGACCCTTCTAAAAGACCCCAGACCCTTCTAGAGGACCCCAGGACCCTTCTGAAAGCCAGCAGAACACTCTAGAATCACCCAGGACCCTTCTAAAGGCACCCACACCCTTCTGGAGCCCCCCAGGACCGTTCTAAAAGCGCCCAGACGCTTCTAGAGACCCCCAGGACCCTTCTGAAAGCCCCCAGAACATTCTAGAGCCCTCCAGGACCCTTCTAAAAGCAGCCAGACCCTTCTAGAGCATCCGAGGACCCTTCTAAAATTCCCCAGACCCTTCTAGAGCACCCCAGGACACTTCTAAAAGACCCAGACCCTTCTAGAGCCCCCCCGGACCCTTCTAAAAGCCCCCAGACCCTTCTAGAGCCACCCAGGACCCTTCTAAAAGCACCCAGAACCTTCTAGAGCCCCCCAGGACCCTTCTACAAGCCCCCAGACCCTTCTAGAGCATACCAGGACCCTTCTAAAAGCACCCAGACCCATCTAGAGCCTCCCAGGACCCTTCTAAAAGGCCCCAGACCCTTCTAGAGACACCCAGGACCCTTCTGAAAGCCCCTAGACCCTTCTAGAGGACCCCAGGACCCTTCTAAAAGCCCCCAGACCATTCCAGAGCACCCCAGGACCCTTCTAAAAGCCCCCAGACCCTTCTAGAGCCACCCAGGACCCTTCTAAAAGCCCCCAGACCCTTCTAGAGGACACCAGGACCATTCTGAAAGCCAGCAGAACATTCCAGAGTCACCCAGGACCCTTCTAAATGCACCCAGACCCTTCTAGAGCCACCCAGGACCCTTCTAAAA
>JAUNZM010001390.1:0-56665 GCA_033459285.1 Clamator glandarius | reverse complement strand
CTGGCAGTGCCAGGAGAGGCAGTTGCCACTGTGCCGGGCCTGGGCACAGCACCCACAGGCTCCACAGGGAGGAATAGGGCTCCCGTTTGCCTCTAGCAGGCCAGAGTGAGCCCCTTTTCACTGCGAGTACAGCACGCCACTGTTCGCAAGGGGAAACTTTAAGGTATTTCATAGAATCACTAGGTTGGAAAAGACCTCTTAGATCATTGAGTCCAACCATTCTGATCTGCCACTAAACCACATCCCTGAGCACCTCATCTACCCATCTTTTGAACACCTCCACCAGGCCCTCCCAGTACCTCCTATCCACTACCCAGTCCGTCCCACTCCTCTCCCAGTCCCTCCCAGTATATTCCAGTACTTCCCAGTCCCTCCCATTCACCTCCCAATCCCTCCCACTCCTCTCCCAGTCCCTCCCAGTATATTCCAGTACCACTCAGTCCCTCCCATTCACCTCCCAATCCCTCCCACTCCTCTCCCAGTCCCTCCCAGTATATCCCAGTTCCTCCTATCCACCTCCCAATCCCTCCCACTCCTCTCCCAGTCCCTCCCAGTATATTCCAGTCCCTCCTATCCACCTCCCAGTTTCTCCCACTCCTCTCCCAGTCCCTCCCAGTATATTCCAGTACCACTCAGTCCCTCCCATTCACCTCCCAATCCCTCCCAATCCTCTCCCAGTCCCTCCCAGTATATCCCAGTCCCTCCTATCCACCACCCAGTCCCTCCCACTCCTCTCCCAGTCCCTCCCAGTATATCCCAGTCCCTCCCATTCACCTCCCAGTCCCTCCCAGTATATTCCAGTCCCTCCCAGTCCCTCCTATTCACCTCCCAGTCCCTCCCAGTATATTCCAGCACCGCTCAATCCCTCCCACTCCTCTCCCAGTCCCTCCCAGTCCCTCCTATCCACCACCCAGTCCCTCCCACTCCTCTCCCAGTCCCTCCCAGTACGTTCCAGTCCCTCCCACCCCCCCTCCCGCTAGCCCCCCCGCCCCCTCCCAGTGCTCCCAGTGCTCCCAGTGCTCCCAGTGCTCCCAGTCTCACCGTAGGCGGCCAGCACGGAGGCTCCGGCGATGATGATCAGACTCTGCACCAGGTCCGCGTACATCAGCGCCGCCAGCCCCCCTGCACACGCACCGCAGCCGTGGACACGCCCCCTTTCCCCCACGGCCACGCCCCCGTTGGCCACGCCCCTCTCGAGAAAAGCCACGCCCCCTCCCCCGAAGGACCCGCCCCCTTTCCAAGGTCGCGCCCCTCCCTGACCGCCCTCCGAGCCATTGGAACAGACCCACAGAGCCGCTCGCCCCTCCTTTAGGCCACGCCCCTTAGGACACGCCCCCTTCACGCAGAAGCCACGCCCCCTCTGACCACCCTCCAATCCATTGGAACAGACCTTAGGCCACGCCCGTTTTCTTAGACCACGCCCCCTTTTCTCAGAAGCCACGCCCCCTCTGACCTCCCTCCAAGCCATTGGAACAGACCCAGTCCCTCCCAGTCCCCCCAAACCCCATCCCAGTCCCTCCCAGTCCCCCCACACCCCATCCCAGTCCCTCCCAGTCCCTCCCAGTCCCCCCACACCCCATCCCAGTCCCTCCCAGTCCCTCCCAGTCCCCCCACACCCCATCCCAGTCCCTCCCAGTCCCTCCCAGTCCCCCCACACCCCATCCCAGTCCCTCCCAGTCCCTCCCAGTCCCCCCAAACCCCATCCCAGTCCCTCCCAGTCCCTCCCAGTCCCCCCACACCCCATCCCAGTCCCTCCCAGTCCCCCCAAACCCCATCCCAGTCCCTCCCAGTCCCTCCCAGTCCCCCCAAACCCCATCCCAGTCCCTCCCAGTCCCTCCCAGTCCCCCCACACCCCATCCCAGTCCCTCCCAGTCCCTCCCAGTCCCCCCACACCCCATCCCAGTCCCTCCCAGTCCCTCCCAGTCCCCCCACACCCCATCCCAGTCCCTCCCAGTCCCTCCCAGTCCCCCCAAACCCCATCCCAGTCCCTCCCAGTCCCTCCCAGTCCCCCCACACCCCATCCCAGTCCCTCCCAGTCCCTCCCAGTCCCCCCAAACCCCATCCCAGTCCCTCCCAGTCCCTCCCAGTCCCCCCACACCCCATCCCAGTCCCTCCCAGTCCCCCCAAACCCCATCCCAGTCCCTCCCAGTCCCTCCCAGTCCCCCCAAACCCCATCCCAGTCCCTCCCAGTCCCTCCCAGTCCCCCCACACCCCATCCCAGTCCCTCCCATCCCTCCCAGTCCCCCCACACCCCATCCCAGTCCCTCCCAGTCCCTCCCAGTCCCCCCACACCCCATCCCAGTCCCTCCCAGTCCCTCCCAGTCCCCCCAAACCCCATCCCAGTCCCTCCCAGTCCCTCCCAGTCCCCCCACACCCCATCCCAGTCCCTCCCAGTCCCCCCAAACCCCATCCCAGTCCCTCCCAGTCCCTCCCAGTCCCCCCAAACCCCATCCCAGTCCCTCCCAGTCCCTCCCAGTCCCCCCACACCCCATCCCAGTCCCTCCCAGTCCCTCCCAGTCCCCCCCACACCCCATCCCAGTCCCTCCCAGTCCCTCCCAGTCCCCCCACACCCCATCCCAGTCCCTCCCAGTCCCTCCCAGTCCCCCCACACCCCATCCCAGTCCCTCCCAGTCCCTCCCAGTCCCCCCAAACCCCATCCCAGTCCCTCCCAGTCCCCCCACACCCCATCCCAGTCCCTCCCAGTCCCTCCCAGTCCCCCCAAACCCCATCCCAGTCCCTCCCAGTCCCCCCACACCCCATCCCAGTCCCTCCCAGTCCCTCCCAGTCCCCCCACACCCCATCCCAGGCCCTCCCAGTCCCTCCCAGTCCCCCCCACCCCATCCCAGTCCCTCCCAGTCCCTCCCAGTCCCCCCACACCCCATCCCAGTCCCTCCCAGTCCCCCCCACACCCCATCCCAGTCCCTCCCAGTCCCTCCCAGTCCCCCCACACCCCATCCCAGTCCCTCCCAGTCCCCCCCACACCCCATCCCAGTCCCTCCCAGTCCCTCCCAGTCCCCCCACACCCCATCCCAGTGCCCTCCCAGTCCCTCCCAGTCCCCCCACACCCCATCCCAGTCCCTCCCAGTCCCTCCCAGTCCCCCCAAACCCCATCCCAGTGCCCTCCCAGTCCCTCCCAGTCCCTCCCAGTCCCCCCACACCCCATCCCAGTCCCTCCCAGTCCCTCCCAGTCCCCCCACACCCCATCCCAGTCCGTCCCAGTCCCTCCCAGTCCCCCCACACCCCATCCCAGTCCCTCCCAGTCCCTCCCAGTCCCCCCACACCCCACCCCAGTGCCCTCCCAGTCCCTCCCAGTCCCCCCACACCCCATCCCAGTCCCTCCCAGTCCCCCCACACCCCATCCCAGTGCCCTCCCAGTCCCCCCACACCCCATCCCAGTCCCTCCCAGTCCCTCCCAGTCCCCCCAAACCCCATCCCAGTCCCTCCCAGTCCCTCCCAGTCCCCCCACACCCCATCCCAGTCCCTCCCAGTCCCCCCAAACCCCATCCCAGTCCCTCCCAGTCCCTCCCAGTCCCCCCAAACCCCATCCCAGTCCCTCCCAGTCCCTCCCAGTCCCCCCACACCCCATCCCAGTCCCTCCCAGTCCCTCCCAGTCCCCCCACACCCCATCCCAGTCCCTCCCAGTCCCTCCCAGTCCCCCCAAACCCCATCCCAGTCCCTCCCAGTCCCTCCCAGTCCCCCCACACCCCATCCCAGTCCCTCCCAGTCCCCCCAAACCCCATCCCAGTCCCTCCCAGTCCCCCCAAACCCCATCCCAGTCCCTCCCAGTCCCTCCCAGTCCCCCCACGCCCCATCCTAGTCCCTCCCAGTCCCTCCCAGTCCCCCCCACCCCATCCCAGTCCCTCCCAGTCCCTCCCAGTCCCCCCACACCCCATCCCAGTCCCTCCCAGTCCCTCCCAGTCCCCCCACGCCCCATCCTAGTCCCTCCCAGTCCCTCCCAGTCCCCCCCACCCCATCCCAGTCCCTCCCAGTCCCTCCCAGTCCCCCCACACCCCATCCCAGTCCCTCCCAGTCCCCCCAAACCCCATCCCAGTCCCTCCCAGTCCCTCCCAGTCCCCCCAAACCCCATCCCAGTCCCTCCCAGTCCCTCCCAGTCCCCCCACACCCCATCCCAGTCCCTCCCAGTCCCTCCCAGTCCCCCCACACCCCATCCCAGTCCCTCCCAGTCCCTCCCAGTCCCCCCAAACCCCATCCCAGTCCCTCCCAGTCCCTCCCAGTCCCCCCAAACCCCATCCCAGTCCCTCCCAGTCCCTCCCAGTCCCCCCAAACCCCATCCCAGTGCCCTCCCAGTCCCCCCCCCACCCCATCCCAGTGCCCTCCCAGTCCCTCCCAGTCCCCCCACACCCCATCCCAGTCCCTCCCAGTCCCCCCCCCACCCCATCCCAGTGCCCTCCCAGTCCCTCCCAGTCCCCCCACACCCCATCCCAGTCCCTCCCAGTCCCCCCCACACCCCATCCCAGTCCCTCCCAGTCCCCCCACACCCCATCCCAGTGCCCTCCCAGTCCCTCCCAGTCCCCCCACACCCCATCCCAGTCCCTCCCAGTCCCTCCCAGTCCCTCCCAGTCCCCCCACACCCCATCCCAGTGCCCTCCTAGTCCCTCCCAGTCCCCCCAAACCCCATCCCAGTCCCTCCCAGTCCCCCCACACCCCATCCCAGTCCCTCCCAGTCGCTCCCAGTGCTCCCAGTCTCACCAGTGACGGTGTAGAGCGCGGTGACCCCCAGCAGGGCCCCCACGGACGCGTACAGGTCCCAGCCCAGCGCCTCGCGGATGAAGATGGCGCCCGAGTACATGTCCACCTGCCACACGCACCCCATGGGGACCCCCAAACCCAGAGGGACCCCCCAAACCCCAGAGGGAACCCCAAACCCCAGAGGGAACCCCAAAACCCATAGGGACCCCCCCAACCCCATAGGGACCCCCCAACTCCATAGGGACCCCCAACCCCCAGAGGGACCCCCAAACCCCATAGGGACCCCCCAACCCCATAGGGACCCCCCACCCCCATAGGGACCCCCAACCCCCAGAGGGAACCCCAAACCCCAGAGGGACCCCCCCAACCCCAGAGGGACCCCCCAACTCCATAGGGACCCCCAACCCCCAGAGGGACCCCCAAAACCCATAGGGACCCCCCAACCCCATAGGGACCCCCCAACTCCATAGGGACCCCCAACCCCCAGAGGGACCCCCAAAACCCATAGGGACCCCCCACCCCCATAGGGACCCCCCAAACCCCATAGGGACCCCCCAAACCCCATAGGGACCCCCCAACCCCATAGGGACCCCCAGACCCCACAGGGATCCCCAAAACCCCATAGGGACCCCCCAACTCCATAGGGACCCCCAACCCCCAGAGGGACCCCCAAAACCCATAGGGACCCCCCCAACCCCATAGGGACCCCCAGACCCCACAGGGACCCCCAAAACCCCATAGGGACCCCCCAACTCCATAGGGACCCCCAACCCCCAGAGGGACCCCCAAAACCCATAGGGACCCCCCAACCCCATAGGGACCCCCCAAACCCCATAGGGAACCCCAAAACCCATAGGGACCCCCCCAACCCCATAGGGACCCCCCAACTCCATAGGGACCCCCAACCCCCAGAGGGACTCCCAAAACCCATAGGGACCCCCAAAACCCATAGGGATCCCCCAACCCCATAGGGAACCCCAAAACCCATAGGGACCCCCCAACTCCATAGGGACCCCCAACCCCCAGAGGGACTCCCAAAACCCATAGGGACCCCCAAAACCCATAGGGATCCCCCAACCCCATAGGGAACCCCAAAACCCATAGGGACCCCCCAACCCCATAGGGACCCCCAACCCCCAGAGGGACCCCCAAAACCCATAGGGATCCCCCAACCCCATAGGGAACCCCAAAACCCATAGGGACCCCCCAACTCCATAGGGACCCCCAACCCCCAGAGGGACCCCCAAAACCCATAGGGACCCCCAGACCCCACAGGGACCCCCAAAACCCCATAGGGACCCCACAAACCCCATAGGGACCCCACGGGGACCTCGAGACCCCATAGAGGTCATAGAGACCCCATAGATCCCCTATCAATATCCAATGGATGCCCTATTGATCTCCTATCGGTCCACTATCAATCTCCTATTGATTCCCTATCAGTCCCCCATGGATCCTCTATTGATTCCTTATCAATCCCCTATCGATTCCCTATGGATGCCCTATTGATCTCCTATCGTTCCACTATCAATCTCCTATCAATTCCCTATCAATCCCCCATGGATCCTCTATTGATTCCTTATCAATCTCCTATCGATTCCCTATGGATACCCTATTGATCTCCTATCGGTCCACTATCAATCCCCTATTGATCCCCTATCATTCCCCCATGGATCCTCCATCGATTCCTTATCAATCCCCTATCGATCCCTATGGATCCCCACCCCGGATCCTCTATCGATCCCCTATCGATCCCCTATCGATCCATACGGAGATCTTGGTGCTGATGTAGAGGACGAGCGAGAGTCCCGCCAGGCAGAGCCGGATCCGCGTCCGCCCGAACCGCAGCGACAGGTACTGGGGCATCGTGGAGACCTGCGGGACTGGGATGGACTGGGAGCCACTGGGAGCCACTGGGAGGGGGGCTGGGGGGACTGGGATGGCAGCTGGGGGGGTACTGGGAGGGGGGTTGGGGGACTAGGATGGACTGGGAGGGACTGGGAGGGACTGGGAGGGACTGGGAGGGGGGTTGGGGGAACTGGGATGGGATCTGGGGGGGACTGGGATGGACTGGGAGGGACTGGAGGGACTGGAGGGACTGGGAGGGGGGTTGGGGGAACTGGGGTGGGATCTGGGGGGGGACTGGGAGGGACTGGGAGGGACTGGGAGGGACTGGGAGGGGGGGTTGGGGGAACTGGGATGGGATCTGGGGGGACTGGGATGGACTGGGAGGGACTGGGATGGACTGGGAGGGGGGTTGGGGGAACTGGGATGGGATTTGGGGGGGACTGGGATGGACTGGAGGGACTGGGAGGGACTGGGAGTGGGGTTGGGGGAACTGGGATATGATCTGGGGGGGACTGGAGGGGGGTTGGGGGACTAGGATGGACTGGGAGGGACTGGGAGGGACTGGGAGGGACTGGGAGGGCGGTTGGGGGAACTGGGATGGGATCTGGGGGGGACTGGGATGGACTGGGAGGGACTGGGATGGACTGGGATGGACTGGGAGGGGGGTTGGGGGAACTGGGATGGGATTTGGGGGGGGACTGGGATGGACTGGGAGGGACTGGGAGGGACTGGGAGGGACTGGGAGGGACTGGGAAGGGGGTTGGGGGAACTGGGATGGGGGGTTGAGGGGGACTGGGAGGGACTGGGATGGGGGTTGGGGACACGGAGAGGGACTGGGAGGGGGTTTGAGGGCACTGGGAGGTACTGGAGGGGACTGGGGGGACTGGGAGGGGACTAGGGGGCACAGGGATGGGGGTTGAGGGGGACTGGGAGGGACTGGGAAGGGGTTTGGGGAAACTGGGGGGACTGGGAGGGAACTGGGGGGACTGGGATGGGGGTTGAGGGGGACTGGGAGGGACTGGGAAGGGGTTTGGGGAAACTGGGGGGACTGGGAGGGAACTGGGGGGACTGGGATGGGGTTTGAGGGGGACTGGGAGGGACTGGGAGGGACTGGGATGGGAGTTGGGGGCACTGGGAGGGAACTGGGGGGGACTGGGAGGGGCACTGGGAGCACTGGGGGGGTCCCCGTTTTGGGGTGAAGGGGGGGGGTTGGTTCCCACTCACCCCCGCGAGACGATAAATGGGGACAAAAACCCAACCGAGGAGCAGAACGATGAACATGGCCTGGGGGAAGGGGCAGGATCTGTGGGGCAGGATCTGTGGGGCAGGATCTATGGGGCAGGGTCTGTGGGGCAGGATCTATGGGGCAGGATCTATGGGGCAGGATCTGTGGGGCAGGATCTGGGGGGCAGGATCTATGGGGCAGGATCTATGGGGCAGGATCTGGGGGGCAGGATCTGGGGGGCAGGATCTAGGAGGCAGGATCTGGGGGGCTGGATCTGTGGGGCAGGATCTGTGGGGCAGGATCTCTGGGGCAGGATCTGTGGGGCAGGATCTATGGGGCAGGATCTGTGGGGCAGGATCTGGGGGGCAGGATCTGTGGGGCAGGATCTATGGGGCAGGATCTGTGGGGCAGGATCTATGGGGCAGGATCTATGGGGCAGGATCTGTGGGGCAGGATCTATGGGGCAGGATCTGGGGGGCAGGATCTGGGGGGCAGGATCTGTGGGGCTGGATCTGTGGGGCAGGATCTGTGGGGCAGGATCTATGGGGCAGGATCTATGGGGCAGGATCTGTGGGGCAGGATCTATGGGGCAGGATCTATGGGGCAGGATCTGGGGGGCAGGATCTGGGGGGCAGGATCTAGGAGGCAGGATCTGGGGGGCTGGATCTGTGGGGCAGGATCTGGGGGGGCAGGATCTGGGGGGCAGGATCTGTGGGGCAGGATCTATGGGGCAGGATCTGGGGGGCAGGATCTATGGGGCAGGATCTGGGGGGCAGGATCTATGGGGCAGGATCTGTGGGGCAGGATCTGGGGGGCAGGATCTATGGGGCAGGATCTGGGGGGCAGGATCTGGGGGGCAGGATCTATGGGGCAGGATCTGTGGGGCAGGATCTATGGGGCAGGATCTGGGGGGCAGGATCTATGGGGCAGGATCTATGGGGCAGGATCTGTGGGGCAGGATCTATGGGGCTGGATCTATGGGGCTGGATCTAGGGGGCAGGATCTGTGGGGCAGGATCTGTGGGGCAGGATCTGGGGGGCTGGATCTGGGGGGCAGGATCTGGGGGGCTGGATCTATGGGGCTGGATCTAGGGGGCAGGATCTATGGGGCAGGATCTGGGGGGCAGGATCTGGGGGCTGGATCTATGGGGCTGGATCTATGGGGCTGGGGGTCTGGATCTATGGGGCAGGATCTGTGGGGCAGGATCTGGGGGGCAGGGGAGCTGGACCCATGGGGCAGAGGGAGCAGGATCTGTGGGGCAGGGTGGCTGGATCTATGGGTCAGGCCATGGGTCAGATCTGTGGGTCAGATCTATGGGTCAGACCATGGGTAGCATCTATGGGTCGGATCTGTGGGTCGGATCTATAGCTCAGGATCTATGGGTCAGATCTGTGGGTCAGATCTATGGGTCGGATCTATGGGTCGGATCTATGGGTCAGATCTATGGGTCGGATCAGTGGGTCGGATCTATGGGTCGGATCTATGGGTCGGATCAGTGGGTCGGATCTATGGGTCGGATCTATGGGTCGGATCAGTGGGTCGGATCTATGGGTCAGATCTATGGGTCGGATCAGTGGGTCGGATCTATGGGTCGGATCTATGGGTCGGATCAGTGGGTCGGATCTATGGGTCAGATCTATGGGTCGGATCAGTGGGTGGGATCTATGGGTCGGATCAGTGGGTCGGATCAGTGGGTCGGATCTATGGGTCAGATCTATGGGTCGGATCAGTGGGTCGGATCTATGGGTCGGATCTATGGGTCGGATCTATGGGTCAGATCTATGGGTCGGATCAGTGGGTCGGATCTATGGGTCGGATCTATGGGTCGGATCTATGGGTCAGATCTATGGGTCGGATCAGTGGGTGGGATCTATGGGTCGGATCAGTGGGTCGGATCAGTGGGTCGGATCTATGGGTCAGATCTATGGGTCGGATCAGCGGGTCGGATCTATGGGTCGGATCAGTGGGTCGGATCTATGGGTCGGATCAGTGGGTCGGATCTATGGGTCAGATCTATAGGTCGGATCAGTGGGTCGGATCTATGGGTCGGATCTATGGGTCGGATCAGTGGGTCGGATCTATAGGTCGGATCAGTGGGTCGGATCTATGGGTCAGATCTATAGGTCGGATCAGTGGGTCGGATCTATGGGTCGGATCTATGGGTCGGATCTGTGGGTCGGATCTATAGGTCGGATCAGTGGGTCGGATCTATGGGTCAGATCTGTGGGTCAGATCTATAGGTCGGATCAGTGGGTCGGATCTATGGGTCGGATCTATGGGTCAGATCTATGGGTCGGATCCGTGGGTCGGATCTATGGGTCAGATCTATGGGTCAGATCTATGGGTCGGATCCATGGGTCGGATCTATGGGTCAGATCTATGGGTCGGATCTATGGGTCAGATCTATGGGTCGGATCCGTGGGTCGGATCTATGGGTCAGATCTATGGGTCAGATCTATGGGTCGGATCCATGGGTCGGATCTATGGGTCAGATCTATGGGTCGGATCTATGGGTCAGATCTATGGGTCGGATCCGTGGGTCGGATCTATGGGTCAGATCTATGGGTCAGATCCGTGGGTCGGATCTATGGGTCAGATCTATGGGTCAGATCCGTGGGTCGGATCTATGGGTCAGATCTATGGGTCGGATCTATGGGTCGGATCTATGGGTCAGATCAGTGGGTCGGATCTATGGGTCGGATCAGTGGGTCGGATCTATGGGTCAGATCTATGGGTCGGATCTATGAGTCGGATCTATGGGTCGGATCTCTGGGTCAGATCTATGGGTCGGATCCGTGGATCGGATCTATGGGTCGGATCTATGGGTCAGATCAGTGGATCGGATCTCTGGGTCAGATCTATGGGTCGGATCTCTGGGTCAGATCTGTGGGTCGGATCCGTGGGTCAGATCTGTGGGTCGGATCCGTGGGTCGGATCAGTGGGTCGGATCTATGGGTCGGATCCGTGGGTCAGATCTATGGGTCGGATCCGTGGGTCGGATCCGTGGGTCGGATCCGTGGGTCGGATCTATGGGTCAGATCCGTGGGTCGGATCTATGGGTCAGATCCGTGGGTCAGATCTATGGGTCAGATCCGTGGGTCAGATCCGTGGATCGGATCTCTGGGTCGGATCTATGGGTCAGATCTATGGGTCGGATCTGTGGGTCGGATCCGTGGGTCGGATCCGTGGGTCGGATCTATGGGTCAGATCCGTGGGTCGGATCTCTGGGTCAGATCTATGGGTCAGATCCGTGGGTCGGATCTCTGGGTCAGATCTATGGGTCGGATCCGTGGGTCGGATCTATGGGTCAGATCCATGGGTCGGATCTATGGGTCAGATCTATGGGTCGGATCTATGGGTCGGATCTGTGGGTCGGATCCGTGGGTCGGATCTCTGGGTCAGATCTATGGGTCAGATCCGTGGGTCGGATCTATGGGTCAGATCTATGGGTCGGATCCGTGGGTCGGATCTGTGGGTCGGATCTGTGGGTCGGATCTATGGGTCAGATCCGTGGGTCGGATCTATGGGTCAGATCTATGGGTCGGATCCGTGGGTCGGATCTGTGGGTCGGATCTCTGGGTCAGATCTATGGGTCGGATCCGTGGGTCGGATCTGTGGGTCGGATCTGTGGGTCGGATCAGTGGGTCAGATCCGTGGGTCGGATCTATGGGTCAGATCTATGGGTCGGATCTATGGGTCAGATCTATGGGTCAGATCCGTGGGTCGGATCCGTGGGTCGGATCTATGGGTCGGATCCGTGGGTCGGATCTATGGGTCGGATCCGTGGGTCGGATCTATGGGTCAGATCCGTGGGTCGGATCTATGGGTCAGGCGGCGGGTGGGATGTGTGGGTCGGGCTGTGGGTCACTCACGCTCCACTCGAAGCCCCCCACGGCGAGGCCTCCGGCCGCCCCCGTCCCCGCCAGCCCCACAAAGTGCCCCGAACCGATGTTGCTGGCGAAGAGCGACGCCCCCACCTGCCCCACGGCGACCCACGGCGTCAGCCCCATGGGACCCCCAGGGACCCCCGGGGACCCCCAGGGACCCACAGAGACACCCTAGAGACCCCATAGAGACCCATAGAGACCCCATATAGACCCCATAGAGACCCATAGAGACCCCATAGAGACCCCATAGAGCCCCATAGAGACCCCATAGAGACCCATAGAGACCCATAGAGACCCATAGAGACCCATAGAGACCCATAGAGACCCCATAGAGACCATAGAGACCCCATAGAGACCCCATAGAGACCCATAGAGACCCATAGAGACCCCATAGAGACCCCATAGAGACCATAGAGACCCCATAGAGACCCCATAGAGACCCCATAGAGCCCCATAGAGACCCCATAGAGCCCCATAGAGACCCATAGAGACCCATAGAGACCCCATAGAGACCCATAGAGACCATAGAGCCCCATAGAGACCCCATAGACACCCCATAGAGACCCATAGAGACCCCATAGAGCCCCATAGAGACCATAGAGACCCCATAGAGACCCATAGAGACCCCATAGAGACCATAGAGACCCCATAGAGACCCCATAGAGCCCCATAGAGCCCCATAGAGCCCCATAGAGACCCCATAGAGACCCATAGAGACCCCATAGACCCCATAAAGACCCATAGAGACCATAGAGCCCCATAGAGCCCCATAGAGACCCCATAGGGACCCCATAGAGACCCCATAGAGACCATAGAGACCCATAGAGACCCATAGAGACCCCATAGAGACCCATAGAGACCCCATAGAGACCCCATAGAGACCATAGAGAGCCCATAGACCCCATAAAGACCCATAGAGACCATAGAGCCCCATAGAGCCCCATAGAGACCCCATAGGGACCCCATAGAGACCCCATAGAGACCCATTGAGACCCCACAGAGACCCCATAGAGACCCCATAGAGACCCATTGAGACCCCACAGAGACCCCATAGAGACCCCATAGAGACCCATAGAGACCCATAGAGACCCATAGAGACCCCATAGAGACCCATAGAGACCATAGAGACCCCATAGAGACCCCATAGAGACCCATAGAGACCCATAGAGACCCCATAGAGACCCATAGAGACCATAGAGACCCCATAGAGACCCATAGAGACCCATAGAGACCATAGAGACCCCATAGAGACCCATAGAGACCCATAGAGACCCATAGAGACCCCATAGAGACCCCATAGAGACCCCATAGAGACCCCATAGAGACCCCATAGAGACCCCATAGAGACCATAGAGACCATAGAGCCCCCATAGAGACCCATAGAGACCCATAGAGACCCCATAGAGACCCCATAGAGACCCCATAGAGACCATAGAGACCCCATAGAGACCCATAGAGACCCATAGAGACCATAGAGACCCCATAGAGACCCATAGAGACCCATAGAGACCATAGAGACCCCATAGAGACCCATAGAGACCCCATAGAGACCCATAGAGACGCCATAGAGCCCCATAGAGACCATAGAGACCCCATAGAGACCCATAGAGACCCCATAGAGACCCCATAGAGACCCCATAGACCCCATAGAGACCCCATAGAGACCATAGAGACCCCATAGAGACCCATTGAGACCCCATAGAGACCCCATAGAGACCCCATAGACCCCATAGAGACCCCACAGAGACCCCATAGAGACCCATAGAGACCCATAGAGACCCCATAGAGACCCATAGAGACCATAGAGACCCCATAGAGCCCCATAGAGACCATAGAGACCCATAGAGACCCCATAGAGCCCCATAGAGACCCATAGAGACCCCATAGAGCCCCATAGAGACCCCACAGAGACCCCATAGAGCCCCATAGAGACCCATAGAGACCCCATAGAGACCCATAGAGACCCCATAGAGACCCCATAGAGACCATAGAGACCCATAGAGACCCCATAGAGCCCCATAGAGCCCCATAGAGCCCCATAGAGACCCCATAGAGACCCCATAGAGCCCCATAGAGCCCCATAGAGCCCCATAGAGACCCCATAGAGACCCATAGAGACCCCATAGAGACCCCATAGAGACCATAGAGACCCCATAGAGACCCCATAGAGACCCCATAGAGACCCCATAGAGACCCATAGAGACCCCATAGAGACCCCATAGAGACCATAGAGACCCATAGAGACCCCATAGAGCCCCATAGAGACCCATAGAGACCCCATAGAGCCCCATAGAGACCCCACAGAGACCCCATAGAGCCCCATAGAGACCCATAGAGACCCCATAGAGACCCATAGAGACCCCATAGAGACCCCATAGAGACCATAGAGACCCATAGAGACCCCATAGAGCCCCATAGAGCCCCATAGAGCCCCATAGAGACCCCATAGAGACCCCATAGAGCCCCATAGAGCCCCATAGAGCCCCATAGAGACCCCATAGAGACCCATAGAGACCCCATAGAGACCCCATAGAGACCATAGAGACCCCATAGAGACCCCATAGAGACCCCATAGAGACCCATAGACACCCCATAGAGACCCCATAGAGACCACAGAGACCCATAGAGACCCCATAGAGACCCCATAGAGACCCATAGAGACCCCATAGAGACCCCATAGAGACCATAGAGACCCCATAGAGCCCCATAGAGACCCCATAGAGACCCATAGAGACCCCATAGAGACCACAGAGACCCATAGAGACCCCATAGAGACCCATAGAGACCCCATAGAGACCCCATAGAGACCCCATAGAGCCCCATAGAGCCCCATAGAGACCCATAGAGACCATAGAGACCCCATAGAGCCCCATAGAGCCCATAGAGCCCCATAGAGCCCCATAGAGACCCATAGAGACCATAGAGACCCCATAGAGCCCCATAGAGCCCATAGAGCCCCATAGAGACCCCATAGAGACCCCATAGAGACCCATAGAGACCCCATAGAGACCCCATAGAGACCCCATAGAGACCCCATAGAGCCCCACAGAGACCCCATAGAGACCATAGAGACCCCATAGAGACCATAGAGACCCATAGAGACCATAGAGACCCCATAGAGACCATAGAGACCCCATAGAGACCCATAGAGACCCCATAGAGACCCCATAGGGACCCATAGAGACCCATAGAGCCCCATAGAGCCCCCATAGAGACCCCATAGAGACCCATAGAGACCCATAGAGACCCCATAGAGACCATAGAGACCCCATAGAGACCCCATAGAGACCATAGAGACCCCATAGAGACCCATAGAGACCATAGAGACCCCATAGAGACCCATAGAGACCATAGAGACCCCATAGAGACCCATAGAGACCCCATAGAGACCATAGAGACCCCATAGAGACCCATAGAGACCCATAGAGACCCCATAGAGACCATAGAGACCCCATAGAGACCATAGAGACCCATAGAGACCATAGAGACCCCATAGAGACCCATAGAGACCCCATAGAGACCATAGAGACCCCATAGAGACCCATAGAGACCCATAGAGACCCCATAGAGACCCCATAGAGACCCCATAGAGCCCCATAGAGACCATAGAGACCATAGAGCCCCATAGAGACCATAGAGACCCCATAGAGACCCATAGAGACCCCATAGAGACCATAGAGACCCATAGAGACCCCATAGAGACCCCATAGAGACCATAGAGACCCCATAGAGACCCCATAGAGACCCCATAGAGACCATAGAGACCCCATAGCGCCCCATAGCGCCCCATAGCGCCCCATAGCGCCCCATAGCGCCCCATAGCGCCCCATAGCCCCCCACTCACCGGGCCCCACCCCATGCTCTGCCCGGCCAAGAAGTACCCGCTGATCGTACGGCGAGTGCCGCGGCGCAGGGACTGCGGGGAGACCAGTACGGACCAGTATGGACCAGTACAGACCAGTACGGACCAGTATGGACCAGTACAGACCAGTACGGACCAGTATGGACCAGTACAGACCAGTACAGACCAGTATGGACCAGTACGGACCAGTATGGAACAGAACAGGCCGTTAGAGACCAGTAGAGACCAGCATGAATGAGGTATAAACCAGAGCACTATAAACCAGTATGGACCAGTACAAACCAGAGCATACCAGTATGAGACCAGTGCAGGCCAGTATGGGACCTGTAAGGACCAGTTTGAACCAGTTCGGTACTAGTGTGGGGACCAGGGCTAGAGGCGTGGACTCCAGTGCTCCCAGTATGGCCCCCAGTGCTCCCAGTATGGGTCCCAGAGCTCCCAGTATGGCCCCCAGAGCTCCCAGTCTGGCCCCAGTGCTCCCAGTATGGCCCCCAGAGCTCCCAGTCTGGCCCCAGTGCTCCCAGTATGGCCCCCAGAGCTCCCAGTCTGGCCCCAGTGCTCCCAGTGCTCCCAGTCTGGCCCCAGTGCTCCCAGTATGGCCCCCAGAGCTCCCAGTCTGGCCCCAGTGCTCCCAGAGCTCCCAGTCTGGCCCCAGTGCTCCCAGTGCTCCCAGTCTGGGCCCCAGTGCTCCCAGTGCTCCCAGTCTGGCCCCAGTGCTCCCAGTATGGCCCCCAGAGCTCCCAGTCTGGCCCCCAGTGCTCCCAGTGCTCCCAGTCTGGCCCCAGTGCTCCCAGTATGGCCCCCAGAGCTCCCAGTCTGGGCCCCAGTGCTCCCAGTGCTCCCAGTCTGGCCCCAGTGCTCCCAGTATGGCCCCCAGAGCTCCCAGTCTGGCCCCAGTGCTCCCAGTATGGCCCCCAGAGCTCCCAGTCTGGCCCCCAGTGCTCCCAGTGCTCCCAGTCTGGCCCCAGTGCTCCCAGTATGGCCCCCAGAGCTCCCAGTCTGGCCCCAGTGCTCCCAGTATTGCCCCCAGAGCTCCCAGTCTGGCCCCCAGTGCTCCCAGTGCTCCCAGTCTGGCCCCAGTGCTCCCAGTATGGCCCCCAGAGCTCCCAGTCTGGGCCCCAGTGCTCCCAGTGCTCCCAGTCTGGCCCCAGTGCTCCCAGTATGGCCCCCAGAGCTCCCAGTCTGGCCCCAGTGCTCCCAGTATGGCCCCCAGAGCTCCCAGTCTGGCCCCCAGTGCTTCCAGTGCTCCCAGTCTGGCCCCAGTGCTCCCAGTATGGCCCCCAGAGCTCCCAGTCTGGCCCCAGTGCTCCCAGTATGGCCCCCAGAGCTCCCAGTCTGGCCCCCAGTGCTCCCAGTGCTCCCAGTCTGGCCCCAGTGCTCCCAGTATGGCCCCCAGAGCTCCCAGTCTGGCCCCAGTGCTCCCAGTATGGCCCCCAGAGCTCCCAGTCTGGCCCCAGTGCTCCCAGTATGGCCCCCAGAGCTCCCAGTCTGGCCCCCAGTGCTCCCAGTGCTCCCAGTCTGGCCCCAGTGCTCCCAGTATGGCCCCCAGAGCTCCCAGTCTGGCCCCAGTGCTCCCAGTATGGCCCCCAGAGCTCCCAGTCTGGCCCCAGTGCTCCCAGCCGGGGTCCCCCAGTGCTCCCAGTGCTCCCAGTCTGGCCCCAGTGCCCCCAGCCGGGGTCCCCCAGTGCTCCCAGTGCTCCCAGTCTGGCCCCAGAGCTCCCAGCCGGAGTCCCCCAGTGCTCCCAGTGCTCCCAGTCTGGGCCCCAGTGCTCCCAGTATGGCCCCCAGTGCCCCCAGCCGGAGTCCCCCAGTGCTCCCAGTGCTCCCAGTCTGGGCCCCAGTATTCCCAGTCTGGGCCCCAGTATTCCCAGTCTGGGCCCCAGTGCTCCCAGTGCTCCCAGTCTGGGCCCCAGTGCTCCCAGTATGGCCCCAGTGCCCCCAGCCGGGGTCCCCCAGTGCTCCCAGTGCTCCCAGTCACTCATTAACCCTGTGGGCACCAGCCATGACGACCCCGACCCCATTGGGCCCCATTGACAACCCCCCCCTCGCAGTGCATTGTGGGTAAAATGGGGGTCGGGGGGTCAGGAAAACAAGGGGGGGGGACTTATGGGGCAGGAGGAGTCACTTATGGGGCAGGAGGCGTTACTTATGGGGCAGAGAAGGTCACTTATGGGGTAGAAGAGTTACTTATGGGGCAGGAGGAGTTAGTTATGGGGCAGGGGAGTCACTTAGGGGGCCGGGGAGTCACTTATAGGGCATGAGGAGTCACTTATGGGGCAGAAGGAGTCACTTATGGGGCAAGAGGAGTAACTTATGGGGCAGAGAAGGTCACTTAGGGGGCAGGAGAGTTACTTATGGGGCAGAAGGAGTCACTTATGGGTTAGGGGAGTCACTTATGGGGCAGGAGGTGTTACTTATGGGGCAGAGAAAGTCACTTATGGGGCAGAAGAGTTACTTATGGGGCAGAGAAGGTCACTTATGGGGCAGGAGGAGTCACTTAGGGGGCTGGGGAGTCACTTATGGGGCAGGAGGAGTCACTTATGGGGCAGGGGAGTCACTTACGGGGCAGGAGGTGTTACTTATGGGGCAGAGAAGTTCACTTAGGAGGCAGGAGAGTTACTTATGGCGCAGAAGGAGTTAGTTATGGGGCAGGAGGTGTTACTTATGGGGCAGGGGAGTCACTTATGGGGCAGGGGAGTCACTTATGGGGCAGGGGAGTCACTTATGGGGCAGGGAGGAGTTACTTATGGGGCAGAAGGAGTCACTTATGGGGTAGGAGGAGTAACTTATGGGGCAGGGGAGTCACTTATTGGGGCAGGGGAGTCACTTATGGGGTAGGAGGAGTAACTTATGGGGCAGGGGAGTCACTTATGGGGCAGGAGGAGTTACTTATGGGGCAGGAGGAGTCACTTATGGGGCAGGAGGAGTAACTTATGGGGCAGGGGCGTCACTTATGGGGCAGGGAAGGTCACTTATGGGGCAGAAGGAGTTACTTATGGGTCAGGGGAGTCACTTACGGGGCAGGAGGAGTCACTTATGGGGCAGGAGGTGTTACTTATGGGGCAGACAAGGTCACTTATGGGGCAGAAGGAGTCACTTATGGGGCAGAAGGAGTCACTTAGGGGGCTGGGGAGTCACTTATGGGACAGGAGATGTTACTTATGGGGCAGGGGAGTTACTTATGGGGCAGGAGGAGTCATTTATGGGGCAGAAGGAGTCACTTATGGGGCAGGGGAGTTATTTATGGGGCAGGGGAGTTACTTATGGGGCAGGGGAGTCACTTATGGGGCAGGACGGGGGTCACTTATGGGGCAGGGGCGTCACTTATGGGGCAGGAGGAGTCACTTATGGGGCAGGAGCAGTAACTTATGGGGCAGGAGGAGTAACTTATGGGGCAGGAGGTGTTACTTATGGGGCAGAGAAGGTCACTTATGGGGCAGGGGAGTTACTTATGGGGCAGAGAAGGTCACTTATGGGGCAGGGGAGTTACTTATGGGGCAGAGAAGGTCACTTATGGGGCAGAAGGAGTCACTTATGGGGCAGAGGAGTCACTTATGGGGCAGAAGGAGTTACTTATGGGGCAGGAGAGTCACTTATGGGTCAGAGGAGTCACTTATGGGGCAGAAGGAGTCACTTATGGGGCAGAGGAGTCACTTATGGGGCAGAAGGAGTTACTTATGGGGCAGGAGAGTCACTTATGGGTCAGAGGAGTCACTTATGGGGCAGAAGGAGTCACTTATGGGGCAGAGGAGTCACTTATGGGGCAGAAGGAGTTACTTATGGGGCAGGAGAGTCACTTATGGGGCAGGGGAGTTACTTATGGGGCAGAGGAGTTACTTATGGGTCAGGGGAGTCACTTATGGGGCAGGAGGGGGGTCACTTATGGGTCTTACCCAGAGCCCCACGGCCATGACGAGCCCGAAGTAGGTGGCCGTGACCCCCAAGTCCCAGGCGGAGGCTCCCGGCGCCGGCTCCATCGCTGCCCCACGGCCGCCCCACAAGTGCCCCCCCCCCCCCCCAACCCCCAGGGAGCCAGGGGAGGCCCCGCCCCCACCACGCTCGGCTGCCCCCCAAGTCAGCCCGGCCCCCCCAATGGGGCCGTACTGGGTTAGACTGGGCCATACTGGGGTCATACTGGGTTATACTGGGTTATACTGGGGCCATACTGGGTTAGACTGGGCCATACTGGGTTATACTGGGGCCATACTGGGTTAGACTGGGCCATACTGGGCTATACTGGGCCCATACTGGGTTAGGCTGGGCCATACTGGGTTATACTGGGCCATACTGGGTTAGACTGGGCCATACTGGGTTATACTGGGCCATACTGGGCCATACTGGGCCCATACTGGGTTAGACAGGGCCCATACTGGGTTACACTGGGTTCGACTGGGCCCATACTGGGTTATACTGGGGCCATACTGGGTTAGACTGGGCCATACTGGATTATACTGGGGCCATACTGGGGTCATACTGGGCCATACTGGGTTAGACTGGAGCCATACTGGGTTAGACTGGGGTCATACTGGGCCATACTGGGTTAGACTGGAGCCATACTGGGTTAGACTGGGGCCATACCGGGGCCATACTGGGGTCATACTGGGCCATACTGGGTTAGACTGGAGCCATACTGGGTTAGACTGGGGTCATACTGGGCCATATTGGGTTAGACTGGAGCCATACTGGGTTAGACTGGGGTCATACTGGGCCATATTGGGTTAGACTGGAGCCATACTGGGTTAGACTGGGGTCATACTGGGCCATACTGGGTTAGACTGGAGCCATACTGGGGCCATACTGGGGTCATACTGGGCCATACTGGGTTAGACTGGAGCCATACTGGGTTAGACTGGGGTCATAGTGGGGCCATACTGGTTTATACTGGGCCCATACTGGGTTAGACTGGGCCATACTGGGTTTGACTGGGCCCATACTGGGTTAGACTGGGCCATACTGGGCCCATACTGGGTTCACACTGGGTTACACTGGTCCATACTGGTCCATACTGGTCCATACTGGCTCGTACTGGGTTATACTGGGCCCATACTGGGCCCATACTGGGTTCACACTGGGTTACACTGGTCCATACTGGTCCATACTGGAGCATACTGGCTCGTACTGGGTTATACTGGGCCCATACTGGGCCCATACTGGGTTCACACTGGGTTATACTGGTCCATACTGGTCCATACTGGTCCATACTGGCTCGTACTGGGTTATACTGGGCCCATACTGGGTTATACTGGTCCATACTGGTCCATACTGGCTCGTACTGGTCCATACTGGGCCCCCAGCCGGGGGCGTCGCTTGGCAACCGGGGGGCGTGGCCTGATGCCCGGGTGGGCGTGGCCTACGCGGGGCGCGCGTCCCCTCGCTCCGCTCTTCCCGCGCATTTCCTCTCTCCCGCCCCTTCCCGCCTTTTATTTTTTACGTCACTTCCGGCGCGCCCGCCCTCCTCCCTCGGCGCCACTTCCGGCGCGGCCATGGCGGTGTCGGTGTTCCCGTCGCCGGCGGAGCTGGGCGCGGCGCTGGCGGCGCTGGTGGCGGCCCGCGGGGCGGCGAGGGCCGGCGAGGGCCGCTTCTCGCTGGCGCTGTCCGGCGGGAGCCTCGTGGAGCTGCTGGCGCGGCACCTGCCGCCCGCGCTGCCCCGCCCCGGGGGCCCCGCCGAGCCCTGGCTGCTGGCGCTCTGCGACGAGAGGGTGGCGCCCGGGGACAACCCCCACTGCACCGCCAGGGCCTACCAGGTGCCGGACTGGGTTATACTGGGCCATACTGGGTTATACTGGGCCCATACTGGCCACAACCGCATTATACTGGGGCCATACTGGGTTATACTGGGCCCATACTGGCCACAACCGCATTATACTGGGGCCATACTGGCCACAACCGCATTATACTGGGGCCATACTGGGTTATACTGGGCCCATACTGGCCACAACCGCGTTATACTGGGCCCATAATGGGTTATACTGGGGCCATACTGGCCACAACTGCGTTATACTGGGCCCATACTGGGTTATACTGGGGCCATACTGGCCACAACCGCGTTATACTGGGCCCATACTGGGTTATACTGGGGCCATACTGGCCACAACTGCGTTATACTGGGGCCATACTGGGTTATACTGGGGCCATACTGGCCACAACTGCGTTATACTGGGCCCATACTGGGTTATACTGGGGCCATACTGGCCACAACTGCGTTATACTGGGGCCATACTGGGTTATACTGGGCCATACTAGGCCTATACTGGGTTATACTGGGCCCACACAGGGTTACACTGGGCCATACTGGGTCATAGTGCCTCATACTGGGGCCATGCTGGGTTATACTGGGCCATACTAGGCCTATACTGGGTTATACTGGGCCCACACAGGGTTACACTGGGCCATACTGGGTCATAGTGCCTCATACTGGGGCCATACTGGGTTATACTGGGCCATACTAGGCCTATACTGGGTTACACTGGGCCATACTGGGTCATACTGCCTCATACTGGCGGCATACTGGGCCCATACTAGGTTATACTGGGTTATACTGGGCCCATACAGGGTTACACTGCGCCACACTGGGTCATAGTGCCTCATACTGGGGGCATACTGGGCCCATACTGGGTTATACTGGGCCATACTAGGTCTATCCTAGGTTATACTGGGCCCACACAGGGTTACACTGGGTCATACTCCTCATACTGGGCCCATACTGGGTTATACTGGGGCCGTGCTGGGTTATACTGGGCCATACTAGGCCTATATTAAGTTATACTGGGTCGAACTGGGAAATACTGGATTATACTGGGGCATACTGGGTTACACTGCGGCAATACTGGGCCCATACTGGGTTATACTGGGCCTATACTATGTTATACTGGGCCACACTGGGTCATAGTGCCTCATACTGGGGGCATACTGGGCCCATACTGAGTTATACTGGGGGCATACTGGATTATACTGGGGCATACTGGGTTACACTGAGGCAATACCGGGGCCATACTGGGTTATACTGGGCCTATACTATGTTATACTGGGCCACACTGGGTCATAGTGCCTCATACTGGGGGGATACTGGGCCCATACTGAGTTATACTGGGGGCATACTGGATTATACTGGGGCATACTGGGTTACACTGAGGCAATACTGGGGCCATACTGGGTTATACTGGGCCTATACTATGTTATACTGGGCCACACTGGGTCATAGTGCCTCATACTGGGGGCATACTGGGCCCATACTGAGTTATACTGGGGGCATACTGGATTATACTGGGGCATACTGGGTTACACTGAGGCAATACCGGGGCCATACTGGGTTATACTGGGCCTATACTATGTTATACTGGGCCACACTGGGTCATAGTGCCTCATACTGGGGGCATACTGGGCCCATACTGAGTTATACTGGGGGCATACTGGATTATACTGGGGCATACTGGGTTACACTGAGGCAATACCGGGGCCATACTGGGTTATACTGGGCCTATACTATGTTATACTGGGCCACACTGGGTCATAGTGCCTCATACTGGGGGGATACTGGGCCCATACTGAGTTATACTGGGGGCATACTGGATTATACTGGGGCATACTGGGTTACACTGAGGCAATACTGGGGCCATACTGGGTTATACTGGGCCTATACTATGTTATACTGGGCCACACTGGGTCATAGTGCCTCATACTGGGGGCATACTGGGCCCATACTGAGTTATACTGGGGGCATACTGGATTATACTGGGGCATACTGGGTTACACTGAGGCAATACCGGGGCCATACTGGGTTATACTGGGCCTATACTATGTTATACTGGGCCACACTGGGTCATAGTGCCTCATACTGGGGGCATACTGGGCCCATACTGAGTTATACTGGGGGCATACTGGATTATACTGGGGCATACTGGGTTACACTGAGGCAATACTGGGGCCATACTGGGTTATACTGGGCCTATACTATGTTATACTGGGCCACACTGGGTCATAGTGCCTCATACTGGGAGCATACTGGGCCCATACTGAGTTATACTGGGGCCATACTGGGTCAAACTGGGGCATACTGGATTATACTGGGGCATACTGGGTTACACTGGGGCAATACCGGGCCCATATTGTGTTATACTGGGGCATACTGGGCCCATACTGGGTTACACTGGGGCAATGCTGGGCCCATACTGCATTATACTGGGGCCGTACTGGGTCATACTGGCCCAAACTGGGGCATTGTGCGTTATGCTCAGGCATACTGGGCTATACTGGAGCATACTGGGTCATACTGGGGGCATCCTGGGTTATACTGGGGCCGCACAGGGTCATACTGGCCCAAACTGGGGCATTGTGCGTTATGCTCAGGCATACTGGGCTATACTGGAGCATACTGGGTCATACTGGGGGCATCCTGGGTTATACTGGGGCCGTACTGGGTCATACTGGCCCAAACTGGGGCATTGTGCGTTATGCTCAGGCATACTGGGCTATACTGGAGCATACTGGGTCATACTGGGGGCATCCTGGGTTATACTGGGGCCGTACTGGGTCATACTGGCCCAAACTGGGGCATAGTGCGTTATGCTCAGGCATACTGGGCTATACTGGAGCATACTGGGTCATACTGGGGGCATCCTGGGTTATACTGGGGCCGCACAGGGTCATACTGGTTTATACTGGGGCCCCCTCCACAGCACCACCTATACATAGCAGGTGCTGCGCTGGGCCGGACCAGGCCGGACTGGGGCTATACTGGGTTATATTGGGTCCTACTGGTATATACTGGGGCAATACTGGTTCCTACTGGTTCTTACTGGTTGGCACTGGTGCAGGAGCGGCTGCTGCCGCGGCTGCCGGAGCCGGTGCCGACGCTGCTGGTGCCGAACGCCGAGCTGGGCCCCGAGGGAGCCGCGCGGGACTATGGGCAGCGGCTGCGGCAGGTACCAGTGCCCCCCCCAAACTGGGACCAGTTCCCGTTACTGGGCCCATTCCCATCTCCATTACTGGTCCCAGTCCCACTGCCGTTCCGAGTGCCGTTACTGGTCCCCAGTGCCCTTTACTGGTCCCGTCCCCGTTACTGGTCCCCAGTGCCCTTTACTGGTCCCGTCCCCGTTACTGGTCCCAGTCCCCGTTACTGGTCCCAGTCCCCGTTACTGGTCCCCAGTGCCCTTTACTGGTCCCGTCCTCGTTACTGGTCCCCAGTGCCCGTTACTGGTCCCCAGTGCCCTTTACTGGTCCCGTCCCCGTTACTGGTCCCAGTCCCCGTTACTGGTCCCAGTCCCCGTTACTGGTCCCATTCCCATCCCCTTTACTGATCCCAAATCCCATTACTGATCCCCAGTTCCCGTTACTGGTCCCAGTCCCATCCCTGTTACTGGTCCCAGTCCCCGTTACTGGTCCCAGTCCCATCCATGTTACTGGTCCCATTCCCAGTCCCCTTTACTGATCCCCAGTTCCCGTTACTGGTCTCAGTCCCATCCTCGTTACTGGTCCCAGTCCCATCCCTGTTACTGGTCCCAGTCCCTGGTCCCAGTCCCGGTCCCTGTTACTGGTCCCAGTCCCATTCCTGTTACTGGTCCCAGTCCCTGGTCCCAGTCCCAGTCCCTGTTACTGGTCCCAGTCCCATCCCCGTTACTGGTCCCATTCCCAGTCCCCTTTACTGATCCCCAGTCCAGTTACTGGTCCCAGTCCCATCCCTTTTACTGGTTCCAGTCCCTATTACTGGTCCCATTCCCAGTCCCCTTTACTGATCCCCAGTTCCCGCTACTGGTCCCAGTCCC
The DNA here is from genome assembly GCA_033459285.1 of Clamator glandarius. Lineage (NCBI taxonomy): Eukaryota > Metazoa > Chordata > Aves > Cuculiformes > Cuculidae > Clamator > Clamator glandarius. Next base: position 31,372 of record JAUNZM010001390.1, on the reverse strand, counting down.
ATCCCCGTTACTGGTCCCAGTCCCTGTTACTGGTCCCAGTCCCATCCCCGTTACTGGTCCCAGTCCCCGTTACTGGTCCCATTCCCATCCCCTTTACTGATCCCAAATCCCGTTACTGATCCCCAGTTCCCGTTACTGGTCCCAGTCCCATCCCTGTTACTGGTCCCCGTGACTGGTCCCAGTCCCGTCCCTGTTACTGGTCCCAGTCCCTGTTACTGGTCCCATTCCCAGTCCCCTTTACTGATCCCCAGTTCCCATTACTGGTCCCAGTCCCATCCCTGTTACTGGTCCCAGTCCCGGTCCCTGTTACTGGTCCCAGTCCCATTCCTGTTACTGGTCCCAGTCCCTGGTCCCAGTCCCAGTCCCTGTTACTGGTCCCAGTCCCATCCCCGTTACTGGTCCCATTCCCAGTCCCCTTTACTGATCCCCAGTTCCCGCTACTGGTCCCAGTCCCATCCTCGTTACTGGTCCCAGTCCTTGTTACTGGTCCCATTCCCATCCCCTTTACTGATCCCCAATCACGTTACTGGTCCCAGTACCCGTTACTGGTCCCAGTCCCTGTTACTGGACCCAGTCCCATCCCCGTTACTGGTCCCAGTCCCAGTCCTGCTGCTGTTCCCAGTGCCGTTACTGGTCCCAGTGCCCCCCCACTGCTGTTCCCAGTGCCGTTACTGGTCCCAGTGCCCCCTCACTGCCGTTCCCAGTGCCGTTACTGGTCCCAGTGCCCCCCCACTGCCGTTCCCAGTGCCGTTACTGGTCCCAGTGCCCCCCCACTGCTGTTCCCAGTGCCGTTACTGGTCCCAGTCCTGCTGCCGTTCCCAGTGCCGTTACTGGTCCCAGTGCCCCCCCACTGCTGTTCCCAGTGCCGTTACTGGTCCCAGTGCCCCCCCACTGCCATTCCCAGTGCCGTTACTGGTCCCAGTGCCCCCCCACTGCCATTCCCAGTGTCGTTACTGGTCCCAGTGCCCCCCCACTGCCGTTCCCAGTGCCGTTACTGGTCCCAGTGCCCCCCCACTGCCGTTCCCAGTGCCGTTACTGGTCCCAGTGCCCCCCCACTGCCATTCCCAGTGTCGTTACTGGTCCCAGTGCCCCCCCACTGCCGTTCCCAGTGCCGTTACTGGTCCCAGTGCCCCCCCACTGCCATTCCCAGTGCCGTTACTGGTCCCAGTGCCCCCCCACTGCCGTTCCCAGTGCCGTTACTGGTCCCAGTGCCCCCCCACTGACATTCCCAGTGCCGTTACTGGTCCCAGTGCCCCCCCACTGACATTCCCAGTGCCGTTACTGGTCCCAGTGCCCCCCCCCTGCCGTTCCCAGTGCCGTTACTGGTCCCAGTGCCCCCCCCCACTGCCATTCCCAGTGCCGTTACTGGTCCCAGTGCCCCCCCACTGCCGTTCCCAGTGTCGTTACTGGTCCCAGTGCCCCCCCCCACTGCCATTCCCAGTGCCGTTACTGGTCCCAGTGCCCCCCCACTGCCATTCCCAGTGCCGTTACTGGTCCCAGTGCCCCCCCACTGCCATTCCCAGTGCCGTTACTGGTCCCAGTGCCCCCTCACTGCCGTTCCCAGTGCCGTTACTGGTCCCAGTGCCCCCCCACTGCCATTCCCAGTGCCGTTACTGGTCCCAGTGCCCCCCCACTGCCATTCCCAGTGCCGTTACTGGTCCCAGTGCCCCCTCACTGCCATTCCCAGTGCCGTTACTGGTCCCAGTCCATCCCCCACCTGGTTCCCACAGGCCTTCCCGGGTGCGGCCGTTCCGGTCTTTGACCTCCTGGTTCTGGGACTCGGCCCAGATGGACACACGGCCTCGCTCTTCCCCGGACACCGGCTGCTGCAGGTGAGACACAGCACACCTGTCCCACCCCACCTGTCCCACCTGTCCCACCTGTCCCATCCCTCTCTAGACACTTCCTGCCCTCCATCCATGGATCCAACCTCTCCAATCCCTCTATAGACCCTCCATCCATGGATCCAACCTCTCCAATCCCTCTATAGACCCTCCATCCATGGATCCAGCCTCTCCAATCCCTCTGCAGACCCTCCATCCATGGATCCAACCTCTCCAATCCCTCTATAGACCCTCCATCCATGGATCCAACCTCTCCAATCCCTCTCTAGACTCTCCATCCATGGATCCAACCTCTCCAATCCCTCTCTAGACCCTCCATCCGTGGATCCAACCTCTCCAATCCCTCTCTAGACCCTCCAGCCATGGATCCAACCTCTCCAATCCCTCTGTAGACCCTTCATCCATGGATCCAACCTCTCCAATCCCTCTCTAGACTCTCCATCCATGGATCCAACCTCTCCTATCCCTCTGTAGACCCTCCATCCATGGATCCAGCCTCTCCAATCCCTCTATAGACCCTCCAACCATGGATCCAACCTCTCCAATCCCTCTGTAGACCCTTCAACCCATGGATCCAACCTCTCCAATCCCTCTGTAGACCCTCCATCCATGGATCCAACCTCTCCAATCCCTCTCTAGACCCTCCATCCATGGATCCAGCCTCTCCAATCCCTCTGTAGACCCTCCATCCATGGATCCAACCTCTCCAATCCCTCTATAGACCCTCCATCCATGGATCCAACCTCTCCAATCCCTCTGTAGACCCTCCATCCATGGATCCAGCCTCTCCAATCCCTCTGTAGACCCTCCATCCATGGATCCAACCTCTCCAATCCCTCTATAGACCCTCCATCCATGGATCCAACCTCTCCAATCCCTCTCTAGACCCTCCATCCATGGATCCAACCTCTCCAATCCCTCTCTAGACCCTCCATCCATGGATCCAACCTCTCCAATCCCTCTCTAGACCCTCCATCCATGGATCCAACCTCTCCAATCCCTCTGTAGACCCTTCAACCTATGGATCCAACCTCTCCAATCCCTCTCTAGCCCCTTCAACCCATGGATCCAACCTGTTCCAACCCCCCTGCAGACCTCTATTTTCCCACTTTTCCCACTTTCTCCTCCCTCTTCCCGTAGGAAACGGAGGAGATCGTCGCCGCCCTCACCGATTCCCCGAAGCCGCCTCCGGAGCGGGTCACGCTGACGCTGCCGGTGCTGAACGCGGCACGAACCGTGGTTTTTGCCGTCACGGGCGAGGAAAAAGCTCCCGTTGTCAAGGTCAGACCCGAACCCTTCGTCTCCGGGTGGGAAAAGCCGAGGCGTCCGGGTTGCCCGGTTGCCGAAGGGCCTCTCGGTGCCGATTCCGGGTCCTTCTCCTCGCCAGACGTCGTTTTTCTCTCTCTCCCAACAGCGAATTTTGGAAGGTAACGAGGAAAACCCCCTTCCAGCCGCCCGCGTCCGTCCAGCCGCCGGCGAGCTCCTCTGGTTCCTGGACGAGGCGGCGGCCAAGGAGTTAACCATCCCGGTGGAGAGACATTCCGGTTTGTAGAGGCGTTCCTGGCGGAGAACGCCGCGAGGAACGACCCCCAGCCCGACGTCCTGGGCCCAGGGCACCACGAAGCCGGCGTTCCAGACCAAAACCACCAGCAACAACCCAACGTTCCGGGCCGAGAACATCAGGAAGATGATGTTCCAGACCTAGAACGCGTCCAAGCCAACGTTGTGGGCCAAGAACATGATGTTCTCGCCCAAGAACATCATGAAGCTGGGATTCCAGACCAAGAAGCTCCAGCAATCCGATGTTCTGGGCCAAGAATCTGATGTTCTGGGCCAAGAACACCATGAAGCCAGACCAGGAACTCCACCATCCAATGTTCTGGGCCAAGAACATGATGTTCTGGGCCAAGAACACCACGAAGCTGGGATTCCGGACCAAGAACGTCACCGATCCGATGTTGTGGGCCAAGAACATCATGAAGCCAGACCAGGAACTCCACCAATCCAATGTTCTGGGCCAAGAACACCACGAAGCTGGGATTCCGGACCAAGAACGTCACCGATCCGATGTTGTGGGCCAAGAATCCGATGTTGTGGGCCAAGAATCCGATGTTGTGGGCCAAGAACATGATGTTATGGGCCAAGAACACGATGTTTTGGGCCAAGAACACCATGAAGCCAGACCAGGAACTCCACCAATCTGATGTTCTGGACCAAGAACACCATCAAGCTGGGATTCCAGACCAAGAACATCATCGATCCGGTGTTCTGGGCCAAGAACACTATGAAGCCAGACCAGGAACTCCACCAGTCCGATGTTCTGGGCCAAGAACACCATGAAGCTGGGATTCCGGACCAAGAACTCCACCGATCCCATGTTGTAGGCCAAGAACATGATGTTGTGGGCCAAGAACACCATGAAGCCAGACCAGGAACTCCACTGATCCGATGTTCTGGGCCAAGAACACCGTGAAGCTGGGATTCCAGACCAGGAACTCCACCGATCCGATGTTGTAGGCCAAGAACATGATGTTGTGGGCCAAGAACATGATGTTGTGGGCCAAGAACACCATGAAGCCAGACCAGGAACTCCACCGATCTCATGTTCTGGGCCAGGAACACCACGAAGCTGGGATTCCAGACCAGGAACTCCACCGATCCGATGTTCTGAGCCGAGGACACCACGAAGCCGGCGTTCCAGGCCAAAACCACCATCACCAACCCAACGTTCTGGGCCAAGAGCGCCGGGAAGATGATGTTCCAGACCAGGAACCCCACCAGGCCCGTGCTCAGGGCCAAGAATATGACGTTCTGAGCTTGGGGGGGGGCGGGAATTTGTGCGTGAAAACGGCTCGCGGTGGAGTTTTGAAGTAAAAAATCTGGGGAGTGAGGATTTTGGAGGTGAAAATGCTCATAGACCCATAGGGGGGTGTGAGGGGGCGTGGCCCGCGCGGGGTGGGCCCTGCGAGGGGGCGTGGTCTCTGTGGGCGTGCCCCATAGCGGCCTATGAGGGGGCGTGGCCTCGCGGGGACCGTGCCCATAGCGGCCTATGAGGGGGCGTGGCCGCAGGCCCCTATCTGGCTGTGAGGGGCGTGGCCTCGGGCCCGGCCGTGCCCATAGCGGCCTGTGAGGGGCGTGGCCTCAAGCGGCTTGTGTCCATAGCGGCCTATGAGGGGGGAGCGCGGCCTCGCTGTGGGCGGTTCAGCCTCGCTGTGGGTTCAGCCTCGCTGTGGGTTCAGCCTCGCTGTGGGCGGTTCAGCCTCGCTGTGGGCGGTTCGGCCTCGCTGTGGGTTCAGCCTCGCTGTGGGCGGTTCAGCCTCGCTGTGGGTTCAGCCTCGCTGTGGGCGGTTCAGCCTCGCTGTGGGTTCAGCCTCGCTGTGGGTTCAGCCTCGCTGTGGGCCGTTCGGCCTCGCTGTGGGCGGTTCGGCCTCGCTGTGGGCGGTTCAGCCTCGCTGTGGGCGGTTCAGCCTCGCTGTGGGTTCAGCCTCGCTGTGGGCGGTTCGGCCTCGCTGTGGGCGGTTCGGCCTCGCTGTGGGCGGTTCGGCCTCGCTGTGGGTTCAGCCTCGCTGTGGGTTCGGCCTCGCTGTGGGCGGTTCGGCCTCGCTGTGGGCGGTTCGGCCTCGCTGTGGGCGGTTCGGCCTCGCTGTGGGTTCAGCCTCGCTGTGGGTTCAGCCTCGCTGTGGGCGGTTCAGCCTCGCTGTGGGTTCAGCCTCGCTGTGGGCGGTTCGGCCTCGCTGTGGGTTCAGCCTCGCTGTGGGCGGTTCAGCCTCGCTGTGGGTTCAGCCTCGCTGTGGGCGGTTCAGCCTCGCTGTGGGTTCAGCCTCGCTGTGGGTTCAGCCTCGCTGTGGGCCGTTCGGCCTCGCTGTGGGCGGTTCGGCCTCGCTGTGGGCGGTTCAGCCTCGCTGTGGGCGGTTCAGCCTCGCTGTGGGTTCAGCCTCGCTGTGGGCGGTTCGGCCTCGCTGTGGGCGGTTCGGCCTCGCTGTGGGCGGTTCGGCCTCGCTGTGGGTTCAGCCTCGCTGTGGGTTCAGCCTCGCTGTGGGCGGTTCAGCCTCGCTGTGGGTTCAGCCTCGCTGTGGGCGGTTCAGCCTCGCTGTGGGTTCAGCCTCGCTGTGGGCGGTTCAGCCTCGCTGTGGGTTCAGCCTCGCTGTGGGTTCAGCCTCGCTGTGGGCCGTTCGGCCTCGCTGTGGGCGGTTCGGCCTCGCTGTGGGCGGTTCAGCCTCGCTGTGGGCGGTTCAGCCTCGCTGTGGGTTCAGCCTCGCTGTGGGCGGTTCAGCCTCGCTGTGGGTTCAGCCTCGCTGTGGGTTCAGCCTCGCTGTGGGCCGTTCGGCCTCGCTGTGGGCGGTTCGGCCTCGCTGTGGGCGGTTCAGCCTCGCTGTGGGCGGTTCAGCCTCGCTGTGGGTTCAGCCTCGCTGTGGGCGGTTCAGCCTCGCTGTGGGTTCAGCCTCGCTGTGGGCGGTTCAGCCTCGCTGTGGGCGGTTCGGCCTCGCTGTGGGCGGTTCAGCCTCGCTGTGGGTTCAGCCTCGCTGTGGGCGGTTCAGCCTCGCTGTGGGCGGTTCGGCCTCGCTGTGGGTTCAGCCTCGCTGTGGGCGGTTCAGCCTCGCTGTGGGCGGTTCAGCCTCGCTGTGGGTTCAGCCTCGCTGTGGGTTCAGCCTCGCTGTGGGCGGTTCGGCCTCGCTGTGGGCGGTTCGGCCTCGCTGTGGGCGGTTCGGCCTCGCTGTGGGCGGTTCAGCCTCGCTGTGGGCGCGGCCTCGCTGTGGGTTCAGCCTCGCTGTGGGCGGTTCAGCCTCGCTGTGGGCGGTTCGGCCTCGCTGTGGGCGGTTCAGCCTCGCTGTGGGTTCAGCCTCGCTGTGGGCGGTTCAGCCTCGCTGTGGGCGGTTCAGCCTCGCTGTGGGCGGTTCAGCCTCGCTGTGGGTTCAGCCTCGCTGTGGGCGGTTCAGCCTCGCTGTGGGCGGTTCGGCCTCGCTGTGGGGGCGCGATGGCGGCTCGGCGGCGGCCCCGGTGGCGGCCCGGGTCGGGGTCGGGGTCGGGGTCCCGGTCGGTGCCGCTGCGGCTCCCGCTGGTGCTGCCGCTGCTGGCGGCCGCGGCCGGGCCGGCGCTGGCCTATTTCCCCGAGGAGCGCTGGAGCCCCGAGTCGGCGCTGCAGCCGCCGCGGGTGCAGGTGGCGCTGCTCGCCCGCAACGCGGCCCACGCGCTGCCCGTCACCCTCGGGGCCCTCGAGCGCCTGCGGCACCCGCCGGGCAGGACCGGCCTCTGGTGGGGGCAGCGGGGACGGAGCGGGGGGCACAGGGGAGAGGGGGACGGGGGGGGTGGGTTGGGGTCCCATGGGGAGAGTCTCTCAGATTCGGGGTCCCCCGGGGGGGTGTCTCTGAGGTTCGGGGTCCCATTTGGGGGGTGTCTCTGAGCTTTGGGGTCCCATTTGGGGGGTGTCTCTGAGGTTCGGGGTCCCATTTCGGGGGTGTCTCTGAGGTTCGGGATCCCATTTCGGGGGTGTTTCTGAGTTTCGGGGTCCCATTTCGGGGGTGTCTCTGAGGTTCGGGGTCCCATTTGAGGGGTGTCTCTGAGTTTCGGGGTCCCATTTGGGGGGGTGTCTCTGAGGTTCGGGGTCCCATTTGAGGGGTGTCTCTGAGCTTTGGGGTCCAATTTGGGGGGTGTCTCTGAGGTTCGGGGTCCCATTTCGGGGGTGTCTCTGAGGTTCGGGGTCGCATTTCGGGGGTGTCTCTGAGCTTTGGGGTCCCATTTGGGGGTGTCTCTGAGTTTCGGGGTCCCATTTGGGGGGTGTCTCTGAGCTTTGGGGTCCCATTTCGGGGGTGTCTCTGAGGTTCGAGGTCCCCCCGGGGGGTGTCTCTGAGCTTTGGGGTCCCATTTGGGGGGTGTCTCTGAGGTTCGGGTCCCACTTGGGGGGTGTCTCTGAGGTTCGGGTCCCATTTGGGGGGTGTCTCTGAGGTTCGGGGTCCCTTGGGGGTGTCTCTGAGCTTTGGGGTCCCATTTGGGGGGTGTCTCTGAGGTTCGGGGTCCCACCGGGGGGTGTCTCTGAGCTTTGGGGTCCCATGGGGGTGTCTCTGAGGTTCGGGGTCCCATTTTGGGGGTGTCTCTGAGTTTTGGGGTCCCCTGGGGGGGTGTCTCTGAGTTTCGGGGTCACCGGAGCGTGTCTCTGAGTTTCAGGGTCCCATTTGGGGGGTGTCTCTGAGCTTTGGGGTCCCATGGGGGGGGGTCTCTGTCAGGGTGGGGGTCCCAAGGGGGGTTTGGGGTCCCATGGGGGGTGTCTCTGAGTTTCGGGGTCCCCCCGGGGGGTGTCTCTGAGCTTTGGGGTCCAATGGTGGGAGGTCTCTGAGGTTCGGGGTCCTATTTGGGGGGTGTCTCTGAGCTTCGGGGTCGCATTTGGGGGGTGTCTCTGAGTTTCGGGGTCCCTTGGGGTGTGTCTCTGAGTTTCGGGGTCCCATTTGGGGGGTGTCTCTGAGTTTCGGGGTCCCTTGGGGGGTGTCTCTGAGTTTCGGGGTCCCATTTGGGGGGTGTCTCTGAGCTTTGGGGTCCCATGGGGGGGGGGTCTCTGTCAGGGTGGGGGTCCCATGGGGGATTTAGGGTCCCCTGGGGGGGTGTCTCTGAGTTTCGGGGTCCCTTGGGGGGTGTCTCTGAGTTTCGGGGTCCCATTTGGGGGGTGTCTCTGAGTTTTGGGGTCCCATTTGGGGGTGTCTCTGAGGTTTGGGGTCCCATTTGGGGGGTGTCTCTGAGTTTCGGGGTCCCTTGGGGGGTGTCTCTGAGTTTCGGGGTCCCATTTGGGGGGTGTCTCTGAGTTTCGGGGTCCCTTGGGGGGTGTCTCTGAGGTTCGGGGTCCCATTTGAGGGGTGTCTCTGAGTTTTGGGGTCCCATTTGGGGGTGTCTCTGAGGTTTGGGGTCCCATTTGGGGGGTGTCTCTGAGTTTCGGGGTCCCTTGGGGGGTGTCTCTGAGTTTCGGGGTCCCATTTGGGGGGTGTCTCTGAGTTTTGGGGTCCCATTTGGGGGTGTCTCTGAGGTTTGGGGTCCCATTTGGGGGGTGTCTCTGAGTTTTGGGGTCCCATTTGGGGGTGTCTCTGAGGTTTGGGGTCCCATTTGGGGGTGTCTCTGAGGTTTGGGGTCCCATTTGGGGGGTGTCTCTGAGTTTTGGGGTGCCATGGTGGGAGGTCTCTGAGGTTCGGGGTCCCATTTGGGGCTGTCTCTGAGCTTCGGGGTCCCATTTGGGGGGTGTCTCTGAGTTTCGGGGTCCCATGGGGGGTGTCTCTGAGTTTCGAGGTCCCCCCTGGGGGGTGTCTCTGAGTTTCGGGGTCCCATGGTGGGAGGTCTCTGAGTTTCGGGGTCCCATTTGGGGGGTGTCTCTGAGCTTTGGGGTCCCATGGGGGGGGTGTCTCTGTCAGGGTGGGGGTCCCATGGGGGATTTAGGGTCCCCTGGGGTGGTGTCTCTGAGTTTCGGGGTCCCTTGGGGGGTGTCTCTGAGTTTCGGGGTCCCATTTGGGGGTGTCTCTGAGTTTCGGGGTCCCATTTGGGGGGTGTCTCTGAGCTTTGGGGTCCCATTTCGGGGGTGTCTCTGAGTTTCGGGGTCCCTTGGGGTGTGTCTCTGAGTTTCGGGGTCCCATTTGGGGGGTGTCTCTGAGCTTCGGGGTCCCTGGGGGGGTGTCTCTGAGTTTCGGGGTCCCTGGGGGGTGTCTCTGAGTTTCGGGGTCCCATTTGGGGGGTGTCTCTGAGGTTCGGGGTCCCATTTGGGGGGTGTCTCTGAGTTTCGGGGTCCCCGGGGGTGTCTCTGAGTTTCGGGGTCCCATTTGGGGGGTGTCTCTGAGTTTCGGGGTCCCATTTGGGGGTGTCTCTGAGTTTCAGGGTCCCATTTGGGGGGTGTCTCTGAGTTTTGGGGTCCCTGGGGGGTGTCTCTGAGTTTCGGGGTCCCATTTGGGGGTGTCTCTGAGTTTCGGGGTCCCCGGGGCGGCAGGGTGGCCGTGGATCACAGCGAGGACAACACGACGTCCCTGCTGCGCGAGTGGCTCCTGCGCCTGCGCGGCCGCTACCACCACGTCGAGTGGCGGCCGCTCGAGCAGCCCCGGTGAGGGGGGCCCCGGGTTGGGGGACAAGCTCTCCCTGGGATGAGGGTCTCCAAGTTTTGGGGTCCTCAGGTTTGGGGGTGTTGAGGTTGGAGGACAAGCTCTCCCTGGGATGAGGGTCTCCAAGTTTTGGGGTCCTCAAGTTTGGGGGTGTTGAGGTTGGAGGAGAAGCTCTCCCTGGGATGAGGGTCTCCAAGTTTTGGGGTCCTCAAGTTTGGGGGTGTTGAGGTTGGAGGAGAAGCTCTCCCTGGGATGAGGGTCTCCAAGTTTTGGGGTCTTCAAGTTTGGGGGTGTTGAGGTTGCGGGAGAAGGTCTCCATAGGCTGAGGGTCTCTAGGTTTTAGGGGTCCTCAAGTTTGGGGGTGTTGAGGTTGGGGACAAGGTCTCCCTGGGATGAGGGTCTCCAAGTTTTGGGGTCCTCAGGTTTGGGGGTGTTGAACTTGGAGGAGGAGGTCTCTGTGGGATGAAGGTCTCTTAAGTTTTGGGGTCCTCAAAGTTGGGGGAGAAGGTCTCCATGGAATGAGGATCTTCAAGTTTTAGGGGTCCTCATGTTTGAGGGTGTTAAGTTGGGGGTCAAGCTCTCCCTGGGATGAGGGTCTCCAAGTTTTGGGGTCCTCAAGTTTGGGGGTGTTGAAGTTACAGGAGAAGGTCTCCGTGGGCTGAGGGTCTCCAAGTTTTGGGATTCCTCAAGTTTGGGGGTGTTGAGGTTGGGGACAAGGTCTCTGTGGGATGAGGGTCTCCAAGTTTTGGGGTCTTCAAGTTTGGGGGTGTTGAGGTTACGGGAGAAGGTCTCCGTGGGTTGAGGGTCTCCAAGTTTAGGGGTTCTCAAGGTTGGGGGAGAAGGTCTCCGTGGAATGAGGGTCTCCAAGTTTTAGGGGTTCTCAAGGTTGGGGGAGAAGGTCTCCGTGGGTTGAGGGTCTCCAAGTTTAGGGGTTCTCAAGGTTGGGGGAGAAGGTCTCCGTGGGTTGAGGGTCTCCAAGTTTAGGGGTTCTCAAGGTTAGGGGAGAAGGTCTCCGTGGGTTGAGGGTCTCCAAGTTTAGGGGTTCTCAAGGTTGGGGGAGAAGGTCTCCGTGGGTTGAGGGTCTCCAAGTTTAGGGGTTCTCAAGGTTGGAGGAGAAGGTCTCCATGGGTTGAGGGTCTCCAAGTTTTAGGGGTTCTCAAGGTTGGGGGAGAAGGTCTCCGTGGGTTGAGGGTCTCCAAGTTTAGGGGTTCTCAAGGTTGGGGGAGAAGGTCTCCGTGGGCTGAGGGTCTCCAAGTTTTAGGGGTTCTCAAGGTTGGGGGAGAAGGTCTCCGTGGGCTGAGGGTCTCCAAGTTTAGGGGTTCTCAAGGTTGGGGGAGAAGGTCTCTGTGGGCTGAGGGTCTCCAAGTTCTGGGGTTCTCAAGGTTGGAGGAGAAGGTCTCTGTGGGCTGAGGGTCTCCAAGTTCTGGGGTTCTCAAGGTTGGAGGAGAAGGTCTCCGTGGGCTGAGGGTCTCCAAGTTTTAGGGGTTCTCAAGGTTGGGGGAGAAGGTCTCCATGGGTTGAGGGTCTCCAAGTTTTAGGGGTTCTCAAGGTTGGGGGAGAAGGTCTCCATGGGTTGAGGGTCTCCAAGTTTAGGGGTTCTCAAGGTTGGAGGAGAAGGTCTCCGTGGAATGAGGGTCTCCAAGTTTAGGGGTTCTCAAGGTTGGGGGAGAAGGTCTCCGTGGGCTGAGGGTCTCCATGAGCTGAGGGTCTCCAGGTTTTAGGGTTCCTCAAGTCTGGGGGGTGTTGAGGTTGGGGGGGCGAAGGTCTCCATGGAGGAGAAGATCTCCCCGAGATGAGAGCCCTCACCTTTAGGGCTCCCCAAGCCTGGAGGTGCCCAGGGGTTGGAGGTTCTCCCCGGGGGTGGTGGGTTCGAGGGGTTCCCCCGTGGGGCGAGATCCTCCAGGTTTGTTTTTTTTTTTTTGGGGGGGGGGAGGGGATCCCCGTGGGACTGGAGGTGTCCCTGGTGTCCCCCAGGTCCTACCCCGACGAGGAAGGCCCCAAGCACTGGTCGCCCTCGCGCTACGAGCACGTCATGCGGCTCCGACAGGCGGCGCTGGAGGCCGCCCGGGCCAGCTGGGCCGACTACCTGCTGGTGAGGGCTCCTAGCCACCCCCTCCCCTCCAACCCGCCGCTTTCGGGGGGCTCCTGCGGGTCGCTGGGGCCCTCGTGGTGGCCACCGAGCGGCTTCTGGAGCCCCTTTCCGTGTCTTTGTGTGTCCCCCAAACCCCGAGCAGTTCCTGGACGCCGACAACGTCCTGACCAACCCCGACACGCTGGAGCTGCTCATGGCCGAGAACAAGACCGTGGTGGCCCCCATGCTGGACTCGAGGGCCGCCTACTCCAACTTCTGGTGCGGGATGACGGCCCAGGTGGGTGGATCCTCATCCTGGCTCCCCTGGAAGCCCTCGCGACGCCTCTGGGTGCCACGTCTCGATGGGTTCCAGGCCTCCTGGGCCTCTGGGTGCTGCATCTCCTGGTCTTCTGGGTCCCCCAAACCTCTGGGTGCCACATCTCGATGGGTTCCAGATCTCCTGGGCCTCTGGGTGCCACGTCTCGATGGGTTCCAGACCTCCTGGACCTCTGGGTGCCACATCTCCTGGTCTTCTGGGTCCCCCAGACCTCTGGGTGCCACATCTCGATAGGTTCCAGATCTCCTGGGCCTCTGGGTGCCACGTCTCGATGGGTTCCAGACCTCCTGGGCCTCTGGGTGCCGCATCTCCTGGTCTTCTGGGTCCCCCAAACCTCTGGGTGCCGCGTCTCGATGGGTTCCAGACCTCCTGGACCTCTGGGTGCCACGTCTCAATGGGTTCCAGGCCTCCTGGGCCTCTGGGTGCCGCGTCTCAATGGGTTCCAGGCCTCCTGGGCCTCTGGGTGCCACGTCTCAATGGGTTCCAGGCCTCCTGGGCCTCTGGGTGCCACATCTCCTGGTCTTCTGGGTCCCCCAGACCTCTGGGTGCCGTGTCTCCTGGTCTTCTGGGTCCCCCAAACCTCTGGGTGTCACATCTCGATGGGTTCCAGACCTCCTGGACCTCTGGGTGCCGCGTCTCCTGGTCTTCTGGGTCCCCCAAACCTCTGGGTGCCACATCTCGATGGGTTCCAGATCTCCTGGGCCTCTGGGTGCCACATCTCGATGGGTTCCAGACCTCCTGGGCCTCTGGGTGCCGCGTCTCCTGATCTTCTGGGTCCCCCAGACCTCTGGGTGCCGCGTCTCGATGGGTTCCAGACCTCCTGGACCTCTGGGTGCCACGTCTCAATGGGTTCCAGGCCTCCTGGGCCTCTGGGTGCCGCGTCTCAATGGGTTCCAGGCCTCCTGGGCCTCTGGGTGCCACATCTCCTGGTCTTCTGGGTCCCCCAGACCTCTGGGTGCCGTGTCTCCTGGTCTTCTGGGTCCCCCAAACCTCTGGGTGTCACATCTCGATGGGTTCCAGATCTTCTGGGCCTCTGGGTGCCGCGTCTCCTGGTCTTCTGGGTCCCCCAAACCTCTGGGTGCTGCGTCTCAATGGGTTCCAGGCCTCCTGGGCCTCTGGGTGCCACGTCTCAATGGGTTCCAGGCCTCCTGGGCCTCTGGGTGCCGCGTCTCCTGGTCTTCTGGGTCCCCCAAACCTCTGGGCGCCATGTCTCGATGGGTTCCAGACCTCCTGGGTCTCTAGTCCCACATCTTGATGGGTTCCAGACCTCCTGGGCCTCTGGGTGCCACATCTCCAGATCTTCTGGGTCCCCCAGACCTCTGGGTGCCACGTCTCGATGGGTTCCAGACCTCCTGGACCTCTGGGTGCCACATCTCCTGGTCTTCTGGGTCCCCCAGACCTCTGGGTGTCACATCTCAATGGGTTCCAGATCTTCTGGGCCTCTGGGTGCTGCGTCTCCTGGTCTTCTGGGTCCCCCAAATCTCTGGGAGCCACGTCTTGATGGGTTCCAGACCTCCTGGGTCTCTGGTCCCACACCTTGATGGGTTCCAGACCTCCTGGGCCTCTAGTTGCCGCGTCTCCTGGTCTTCTGGGTCCCCCAGACCTCTGGGTGCCACGTCTCGAAGGGTTCCAGATCTCCTGGGCCTCTAGGTGCCACATCTCGATGGGTTCCAGATCTCCTGGGCCTCTAGGTGCCACATCTTGATGGGTTCCAGATCTCCTGGGCCTCAGGGCACCACGTCTCCCGGTTTTCTGGGTCCCCCAGACCTCTGGGTGCCACATCTTGATGGGTTCCAGATCCCCTGGGCCTCTGGGTCCCCTAGCTGCCACTTCTTGATGGGTTCCAAATCTCCTGGGCCTCTGGGTGCCACATCTCCTGGTCTTCTGGGTCCCCTGGACCTCTGGGTACCACATGTCAATGGGTTCCAGATCTCCAGGTCCTCTGAGTCCCCTGGATTGAGGTTCTCCAGACCCTCTGGGCCCTGGTTCCTCTGGGGTTGGATTCTCCAGGTCCTCTGGGTCGAGGTTCCTCTGGACGTTGGGTTCTCCATGTCCTCTGGGTCCCCTGGGTTGAGGTTCTCCAGATCCTCTGGGTTGAGGTTCCTCTGGGGTTGGATTCTCCAGGTCCTCTGGGTCCCCTGGGTTGGATTCTCCTGATCCTCTGGGTTGAGGTTCCTCTGGGGTTGGATTCTCCAGGTCCTCTGAGTCCCCTGGGTTGGATTCTCCAGATCCTCTGGGTTGAGGTTCCTCTGGACGTTGGGTTCTCCATGTCCTCTGGGTCCCCTGGGTTGAGGTTCTCCAGGTCCTCTGGGTCCTGGTTCTTCTGGACATTGGGTTCTCCAGGTCCTCTTAGTCCCCTGGGTTGGAATCTCCAGATCCTCTGGGTGGAGGTTCCTCTGGACGTTGGATTCTCTGAGTCCCCTGGGTTGGATCCTCCAGATCCTCTGGGTGGAGGTTCCTCTGGACGTTGGATTCTCTGGGTCCCCTGGGTTGGATTCTCCAGATCCTCCGGGTGGAGGTTCCTCTGGACGTTGGATTCTCTGGGTCCCCTGGGTTGGATTCTCCAGATCCTCTGGGTGGAGGTTCCTCTGGACGTTGGATTCTCTGAGTCCCCTGGGTTGGAATCTCCAGATCCTCTGGGTGGAGGTTCCTCTGGACGTTGGATTCTCTGAGTCCCCTGGGTTGGATCCTCCAGATCCTCTGGGTGGAGGTTCCTCTGGACGTTGGATTCTCTGGGTCCCCTGGGTTGGATCCTCCAGATCCTCTGGGTGGAGGTTCCTCTGGACGTTGGATTCTCTGGGTCCCCTGGGTTGAAGTTCTCCAGATCCTCTGGGTGGAGGTTCCTCTGGACGTTGGATTCTCTGGGTCCCCTGGGTTGGATTCTCCAGATCCTCTGGGTGGAGGTTCCTCTGGACGTTGGATTCCCTGGGTCCCCTGGGTTGGATTCTCCAGATCCTCCGGGTGGAGGTTCCTCTGGACGTTGGATTCTCTGAGTCCCCTGGGTTGGATTCTCCAGATCCTCTGGGTGGAGGTTCCTCTGGATGTTGGATTCCCTGGGTCCCCTGGGTTGGATCCTCCAGCCCCTCTGGGTCCCAGCCGGGTTCCCGCTCCGTGCAGGGTTACTACCGGCGGACTCCGGCCTACCTGCCGATCCGGAAGCGGGAGCGCCGCGGCTGCTTCGCGGTGCCCATGGTTCACTCCACCTTCCTGGTGGATCTGCGGAAGGAGGCGTCGCGGGCCCTCGCCTTCTACCCGCCCCACCCCGACTACACCTGGGCCTTGGACGACATCATCGTCTTCGCCTTCTCCTGCAAGCGGGCGGGTGAGGAGCCGCCGCTCGGGGTGGGGCCCGGGCCGGGCTCAGCGTCCTCCTGGGGTCGGGGTCACCCTCGGGTCGGGGTCACCCTTGGGTCGGGGTCACCCTCGGGTTGGGATCGGCCTCGAGTCGGGGTCACCCTCGGGTCGGGGTCACCCTTGGGTCGGGGTCACCCTTGGGTCGGGGTCACCCTCGGGTCGGGGTCACCCTCGGGTCGGGGTCGGCCTTGGGTCGGGGTCACCCTGGGTCGGGGTCTCCCTGGGTCGGCGTCTCCCTGGGTCGGGGTCTCCCTGGGTCGGGGTCTCCCTGGGTCGGGGTCTCCCTGGGTCGGTGTCTCCCTGGGTCGGGGTCTCCCTGGGTCGGTGTCTCCCTGGGTCGGGGTCTCCCTGGGTCAACGTCTCCCTGGGTCGATGTCTCCCTGGGTCGGTGTCTCCCTGGGTCGGTGTCTCCCTGGGTCGATGTCTCCCTGGGTCGGTGTCTCCCTGGGTCGGGGTCTCCCTGGGTCGGGGTCTCCCTGGGTCGGTGTCTCCCTGGGTCGGGGTCTCCCTGGGTCGGGGTCTCCCTGGGTCGATGTCTCCCTGGGTCGGGGTCTCCCTGGGTCGGGGTCTCCCTGGGTCGGTGTCTCCCTGGGTCGATGTCTCCCTGGGTCGGCGTCTCCCTGGGTCGGCGTCTCCCTGGGTCGGGGTCTCCCTGGGTCGGTGTCTCCCTGGGTCGGGGTCTCCCTGGGTCGGGGTCTCCCTGGGTCGGCGTCTCCCTGGGTCGGTGTCTCCCTGGGTCGATGTCTCCCTGGGTCGATGTCTCCCTGGGTCGACGTCTCCCTGGGTCGGTGTCTCCCTGGGTCGGTGTCTCCCTGGGTCGGGGTCTCCCTGGGTCGGTGTCTCCCTGGGTCGGGGTCTCCCTGGGTCGGTGTCTCCCTGGGTCGGGGTCTCCCTGGGTCGGTGTCTCCCTGGGTCGGGGTCTCCCTGGGTCGGGGTCTCCCTGGGTCGGTGTCTCCCTGGGTCGGGGTCTCCCTGGGTCGATGTCTCCCTGGGTCGGGGTCTCCCTGGGTCGGTGTCTCCCTGGGTCGGCGTCTCCCTGGGTCGATGTCTCCCTGGGTCGGGGTCTCCCTGGGTCGGTGTCTCCCTGGGGTCGGGGTCTCCCTGGGTCGGGGTCTCCCTGGGTCGGGGTCTCCCTGGGTCGGGGTCTCCCTGGGGTCGGGGTCTCCCTGGGTCGGCGTCTCCCTGGGTCGGGGTCTCCCTGGGTCGGGGTCTCCCTGGGTCGGGGTCTCCCTGGGTCGATGTCTCCCTGGGTCGGGGTCTCCCTGGGTCGGTGTCTCCCTGGGGTCGGGGTCTCCCTGGGTCGGGGTCTCCCTGGGTCGGGGTCACCCTGGGGTCGATGTCTCCCTGGGTCGATGTCTCCCTGGGTCGATGTCTCCCTGGGTCGATGTCTCCCTGGGTCGGTGTCTCCCTGGGTCGGTGTCTCCCTGGGGTCGGGGTCTCCCTGGGTCGGTGTCTCCCTGGGTCGATGTCTCCCTGGGTCGGTGTCTCCCTGGGTCGGCGTCTCCCTGGGTCGGTGTCTCCCTGGGTCGGTGTCTCCCTGGGTCGGCGTCTCCCTGGGTCGATGTCTCCCTGGGTCGGTGTCTCCCTGGGTCGGGGTCTCCCTGGGTCGGGGTCTCCCTGGGTCGATGTCTCCCTGGGTCGATGTCTCCCTGGGTCGGTGTCTCCCTGGGTCGGCGTCTCCCTGGGTCGGCGTCTCCCCGGGTCGGTGTCTCCCTGGGTCGATGTCTCCCTGGGTCGATGTCTCCCTGGGTCGGTGTCTCCCTGGGTCGGTGTCTCCCTGGGTCGGCGTCTCCCTGGGTCGGGGTCTCCCTGGGTCGATGTCTCCCTGGGTCGGGGTCTCCCTGGGTCGGCGTCTCCCTGGGTCGGTGTCTCCCTGGGTCGGCGTCTCCCTGGGTCGGGGTCTCCCTGGGTCGATGTCTCCCTGGGTCGGTGTCTCCCTGGGTCGATGTCTCCCTGGGTCGGTGTCTCCCTGGGTCGATGTCTCCCTGGGTCGGGGTCTCCCTGGGTCGGGGTCTCCCTGGGTCGATGTCTCCCTGGGTCGACGTCTCCCTGGGTCGGGGTCTCCCTGGGTCGGCGTCTCCCTGGGTCGGGGTCTCCCTGGGTCGGGGTCTCCCTGGGGCCTTTCCCCGCCCCGGGCCCGTTCGGTTGCCCCCCGGCGCGGTTTGGTGGCCGCGCTGAGGGCTGGTTCCTCCCTTCCAGGGGTGCAGATGTTCGTGTCCAACCGCGTGGTGTTCGGGTTCCTGCCGGTGCCGCTTCGAGCTCACGGCTCCCTCCGCGACGAGGCCGACAGCTTCTTGCACGTGCAGCTCGAGATCATGGGTGAGGCCCCCCCCGCTAGCCACGCCTGCCTCCCAGGTTGCCACACGGGCATCGGCTTTGCCTCCTGGCTCCGTGGTTGCCACACGGGCATCGGCTTTGCCTCCTGCCTCCCAGGTTGCCACACGGGCATCGGCTTTGCCTCCTGGCTCCGTGGTTGCCACACGGGCATCGGCTTTGCCTCCTGGCTCCGTGGTTGCCACACGGGCATCGGCTTTGCCTCCTGGCTCCCAGGTTGCCACACGGGCATCGGCTTTGCCTCCTGGCTCCGTGGTTGCCACGCGGGCATCGGCTTTGCCTCCTGCCTCCCAGGTTGCCACACGGGCATCGGCTTTGCCTCCTGGCTCCGTGGTTGCCACACGGGCATCGGCTTTGCCTCCTGGCTCCGTGGTTGCCACGCGGGCATCGGCTTTGCCTCCTGGCTCCGTGGTTGCCACGCGGGCATCGGCTTTGCCTCCTGGCTCCGTGGTTGCCACACGGGCATCGGCTTTGCCTCCTGGCTCCGTGGTTGCCACACGGGCATCGGCTTTGCCTCCTGGCTCCGTGGTTGCCACGCGGGCATCGGCTTTGCCTCCTGGCTCCGTGGTTGCCACGCGGGCATCGGCTTTGCCTCCTGGCTCCGTGGTTGCCACGCGGGCATCGGCTTTGCCTCCTGGCTCCGTGGTTGCCACGCGGGCATCGGCTTTGCCTCCTGGCTCCGTGGTTGCCACACGGGCATCGGCTTTGCCTCCTGGCTCCGTGGTTGCCACGCGGGCATCGGCTTTGCCTCCTGGCTCCGTGGTTGCCACGCGGGCATCGGCTTTGCCTCCTGGCTCCGTGGTTGCCACACGGGCATCGGCTTTGCCTCCTGGCTCCGTGGTTGCCACGCGGGCATCGGCTTTGCCTCCTGGCTCCGTGGTTGCCACACGGGCATCGGCTTTGCCTCCTGGCTCCGTGGTTGCCACGCAGGCATCGGCTTTGCCTCCTGGCTCCGTGGTTGCCACACGGGCATCGGCTTTGCCTCCTGGCTCCGTGGTTGCCACGCGGGCATCGGCTTTGCCTCCTGGCTCCGTGGTTGCCACACGGGCATCGGCTTTGCCTCCTGCCTCCCAGGTTGCCACACGGGCATCGGCTTTGCCTCCTGGCTCCGTGGTTGCCACACGGGCATCGGCTTTGCCTCCTGGCTCCCAGGTTGCCGCGCGGGCATCGGCTTTGCCTCCTGGCTCCATGGTTGCCACGCGGGCATCGGCTTTGCCTCCTGGCTCCGTGGTTGCCACGCGGGCATCGGCTTTGCCTCCTGCCTCTGAGGTTGCCCCATGGCCGTCGGCTTTGCCGCCCGGCTCCCTGGTTGCCACACGGCCATCAGCTTTGTTTCCATGGTTGCCACACAGCCATTGGCTTTGCCTCCTGCCTCTGTGGTTGCCACACGGCCATCGGCTTCTGTGGTTGCCACAGAGACATCGGCTTTGCCTCCCAGCTCCATGGTTGCCATGTGGCCCTCGGCTTTGCCTCCCAGGTCTGTGCTTGCCGCGTGGGCTACGGCTCAGCTGTGGCTTCGTATCCCAGCTCCCTGGTTGCCACTCAAGCCGTGGCTTCATATCCCAGCTCCATGGTTGCCACACGGTTACCGGCTTTGCCTCTTGGCTCCCTGGTTGCTACCTGGGCTACGTCTGAGCTGTGGCTCCGCGTCCCGGCTCCCTGGTTGCCACGTGGGCTACGGCTTTGCCTTTTGGCTCCCTGGTTGCCACGTGGGCTACCTGTGAGCTGTGGCTCCGTGTCCCGGCTCCCTGGTTGCCATGTGGGCTACGGCTCAGCTGTGGCTTCATATCCCGGCTCTGTGGTTGCCACGTGGGCTACGGCTTTGCCTCTTGGTTCCCTGGTTGCCACGTGGGCTACGTCTGAGCTGTGGCTCCGTGTCCTGGCTCCCTGGTTGCCACCTGGGCTACCTGTGAGCTGTGGCTCCGCGTGCCGGGTGGCTGGCTGGTGGCCGGGTGGCTCCCTGGTGGCCGGGTGGCTGGCTGGTGGCCGGGTGGCTCCCTGGTGGCCGGGTGGCTGGCTGGTGGCCGGGTGGCTGGCTGGTGGCCGGGTGGCTCCCTGGTGGCCGGGTGGCTGGCTGGTGGCCGGGCGGGCTGGCTGGTGGCCGGGTGGCTCCCTGGTGGTCGGGTGGCTGGCTGGTGGCCGGGTGGCTCCCTGGTGGCCGGGTGGCTGGCTGGTGGCCGGGCGGGCTGGCTGGTGGCCGGGTGGCTCCCTGGTGGCCGGGTGGCTGGCTGGTGGCCGGGTGGCTCCCTGGTGGCCGCGCGGGCTGGCTGGTGGCCGGGTGGCTCCCTGGTGGCCGCGCGGGCTGGCTGGTGGCCGGGTGGCTCCCTGGTGGCCGGGTGGCTGGCTGGTGGCCGCGTGGGCTGGCTGGTGGCCGGGTGGCTGGCTGGTGGCCGCGTGGGCTGGCTGGTGGCCGCGCGGCTCCCTGGTGGCCGCGCGGGCTGGCTGGTGGCCGGGTGGCTCCCTGGTGGCCGGGTGGCTGGCTGGTGGCCGGGTGGCTGGCTGGTGGCCGCGCGGGCTCCCTGGTGGCCGCGCGGGCTCCCTGGTGGCCGCGCGGGCTCCCTGGTGGCCGGGTGGCTGGCTGGTGGCCGGGTGGCTGGCTGGTGGCCGCGCGGGCTGGCTGGTGGCCGGGTGGCTCCCTGGTGGCCGCGCGGGCTGGCTGGTGGCCGGGTGGCTGGCTGGTGGCCGCGCGGGCTGGCTGGCTGGTGGCCGCGCGGGCCGGCTGGTGGCCGCGTGGCTCCCTGGTGGCCGCGCGGGCCGGCTGGTGGCCGCGTGGCTCCCTGGTGGCCGCGCGGGCCGGCTGGTGGCCGGGTGGCTGGCTGGCCCTGCCGGGCGCTGGCCCCACGGGCTCCTCCTGCTCCCCCGCAGTGAAGCTGCCTCCGGCCGAGCCCTCGCCCCACGTCTGGGTCCCCCCGAAGCTCCCGGACAAAATGGGCTTCGACGAGGTGAGAAGCGGCTCCTCCCGCTCTTCCCTCTCGGAGCTTTTTTCCCTCTTTTCAGGATTTTTCGGAGCTTTCGACCCCCTTTTCTGGCTTTGGGGCATTTCCCCCCCTCCCTTTGGTCTCTTTTCCTCCTTTTCCCCTCGATTTTTGCCTCTTTCCCCCCTTTTTTCCATGATATTTGTCTCTTCCTCTTTTTGTCCTTGATTTTTGTCTCTTTTTCTCCGTTTTCCTTGATTTTTGTCTCTTTTTTCTCTGGATTTCCCCCTGTTTCCCTGCATTTCCCCCTTTTTAACTGGATTTCCCCCCTTTTTAGCTGCATTTCCCCCTTTTTGCCTGGATTTTCCCCCTTTTTGCCTGGATTTTCCCCCTTTTTTCCCTGGATTTCCCCCCTTTTCCCTGGATTTCCCCCTTTTTAGCTGCATTTCCCCTTTTTTCCCTGGATTTCCCCCCTTTGTACCTGGATTTTCCCCCTTTTTAGCTGCATTTCCCCCTTTTTTAGCTGCATTTTACCCCTTTTTACTTGGATTTCCCCCCTTTCGAGCTCCATTTCCCCCCTTTTCCCTGGATTTCCCCCTTTTTAGATGCATTTCCCCCCCTTTTCCCTGGATTTTCCCCCTTTTCCCCTGGATTTTCCCCCTTTTCCCCTGGATTTCCCCCCTTTTCCCTGCATTTCCCCCCCTTTTCTCTGGATTTTCCCCTTTTTTCCCTGCTTTTCCCCTTTTTTCCCTGGATTTTCCCCCTTTTTCCCTGCATTTCCCCCCCTTTTTAGATGCATTTCCCCCCCTTTTCCCTAGATTTTCCCCCTTTTCCCTGGATTTCCCCCTTTTTAGATGCATTTCCCCCCCTTTTCCCTGGATTTTCCTCCTTTTCCCTGGATTTTCCCCCTTTTCCCTGGATTTCCCCCTTTTTAGATGCATTTCCCCCCCTTTTCCCTGGATTTTCCCCCTTTCTAGCTGCATTTCCCCCCCTTTCTAGCTGCATTTCCCCCCCTTTTCCCTGGATTTTCCCCCTTTTCCCTGGATTTTCCCCCTTTTCCCTGGATTTCCCCCTTTTTAGATGCATTTCCCCCCTTTTCCCTGGATTTCCCCCTTTTTAGATGCATTTCCCCCCCTTTTCCCTGCATAAACCCCCTTTTCCCTGGATTTTCCCCCTTTTCCCTGCATTCCCCCCCCTTTTCCCTGCATTTCCCCCCTTTTTCCCTGCATATCCCCCCCTTTTCCCTGGTATTTCCCCCTTTTCCCTGCATTTCCCCCCCTTTTCCCTGCATTTCCCCCCCTTTTCCCTGCATTTCCCCCTTTTTAGATGCATATCCCCCCCTTTTTCCCTGCATATCCCCCCCCTTTTCCCTGGATTTTCCCCCTTTTCCCTGGATTTTCCCCCTTTTTCCCTGCATTTCCCCCCCTTTCTAGCTGCATTTCCCCCCCTTTTCCCTGGATTTCCCCCTTTTTCCCTGAATTTCCCCCTTTTTCCCTGCATTTCCCCCCCTTTCTGAGCTGCGTTTCCCCCTTTTTTCCCCCTTTTCCCCCCCGCTCTCCGTCTCCAGGTTTTCCTGATCAACCTGAAGCGGCGAGCGGATCGCCGGGCGCGGATGCTCCGATCCCTGCGGGAGCAGGAGATCTCGTGTCGCTTGGTCGAGGCCGTGGACGGCGAGTGAGGAGCCTCCTGGGATTTTATTTCCCGTTTCCCCGGGGGGTTTTTTTTTTTTTTTTTTTTGTTTTGGTGGTTTTTTTTTCGGGAACGGGGCTCGGAATCGTCCGCAGGGCCCTGAACGACAGCGACGTGGAGGCGCTGGGGATCCGGATGCTGCCGGGATACCGGGATCCGTACCACGGGCGGCCGCTCACCCGCGGAGAGCTCGGCTGCTTCCTCAGCCACTACCGGGTCTGGCAGGAGGTGAGGGACACGCATCCCACGGGAAACGAGGCCCTAATCCCGTGGGAAAGGGGGGGAAACGAGGCCCTAATCCCGTGGGAAAGGGGGAAACGAGACCCTAATCCCGTGGGAAACGGGGGAAACGAGGCCCTAATCCCGTGGGAAAGGGGGAAACGAGGCCCTAATCCCGTGGGAAACGGGGAAACGAGGCCCTAATCCCGTGGGAAAGGGGGAAACGAGGCCCTAATCCTGTGGGAAACGGGGAAACGAGGCCCTAATCCCGTGGGAAAGGGGGAAACAAGGCCTTAATCTCGTGGGAAAGGGGGAAACGAGGCCCTAATCCCGTGGGAAACAGGGAAACGAGGCCCTAATCCCGTGGGAAAGGGGGAAACGAGGCCTTAATCTCGTGGGAAAGGGGGAAACGAGGCCCTAATCCCGTGGGAAACAGGGAAACGAGGCCCTAATCCCGTGGGAAAGGGGGAAACGAGGCCCTAATCCCGTGGGAAAGGGGGAAACGAGGCCCTAATCCCGTGGGAAAGGGGGGAAACGAGGCCCTAATCCCGTGGGAAAGGGGGGAAACGAGGCCCTAATCCCGTGGGAAAGGGGGAAACGAGACCCTAATTCCCGTGGGAAACGGGGAAACGAGGCCCTAATCCTGTGGAAACGGGGAAACGAGGCCCTAATCCTGTGGGAAACGGGGAAACGAGGCCCTAATCCCGTGGGAAAGGGGGAAACGAGGCCCTAATCCCGTGGGAAATGGGGAAACAAGGCCCTAATCCCGTGGGAAAGGGGGAAACGAGACCCTAATCCCGTGGGAAACGGGGAAACGAGGCCCTAATCCTGTGGGAAACGGGGGAAACGAGGCCCTAATCCCGTGGGAAATGGGGAAACGAGGCCCTAATCCCGTGGGAAAGGGGGAAACGAGACCCTAATCCCGTGGGAAACGGGGAAACGAGGCCCTAATCCTGTGGGAAACGGGGAAACGAGGCCCTAATCCCGTGGGAAACGGGGAAACGAGGCCCTAATCCTGTGGGAAACGGGGAAACGAGGCCCTAATCCCGTGGGAAAGGGGGAAACGAGGCCCTAATCCCGTGGGAAATGGGGAAACGAGGCCCTAATCCCGTGGGAAAGGGGGAAACGAGACCCTAATCCCGTGGGAAACGGGGAAACGAGGCCCTAATCCTGTGGGAAACGGGGGAAACGAGGCCCTAATCCTGTGGGAAACGGGGGGAAACGAGGCCCTAATCCCGTGGGAAAGGGGGAAACGAGGCCCTAATCCCGTGGGAAATGGGGGAAACGAGGCCCTAATCCCGTGGGAAATGGGGAAACGAGGCCCTAATCCCGTGGGAAACGGGGAAACGAGACCCTAATCCCGTGGGAAAGGGGGAAACGAGGCCCTAATCCCGTGGGAAAGGGGGGAAACGAGGCCCTGATCCCGTGGGAAAGGGGGAAACGAGGCCCTAATCCGTGGGAAATGGGGAAACGAGGCCCTAATCCCGTGGGAAAGGGGGAAACGAGGCCCTAATCCCGTGGGAAAGGGGGAAACGAGGCCCTAATCCCGTGGGAAAGGGGGAAACGAGGCCCTAATCCCGTGGGAAAGGGGGAAACGAGGCCCTAATCCTGTGGGAAAGGGGGAAACGAGGCCCTAATCCCGTGGGAAACGGGGAAACGAGGCCCTAATCCCGTGGAAAAGGAGAAAAAGAGACCCTAAGCCCGTGGGAAACGGGGAAACGAGGCCCTAATCCTGTGGGAAACGGGGAAACGAGGCCCTAATCCCGTGGGAAAGGGGGAAACGAGGCCCTAATCCCGTGGGAAAGGGGGAAACGAGGCCCTAATCCCGTGGGAAAGGGGGAAACGAGGCCCTAATCCCGTGGGAAAGGGGGGAAACGAGACCCTAATCCCGTGGGAAAGGGGGAAACGAGGCCCTAATCCCGTGGGAAAGGGGGGAAACGAGGCCCTAATCCCGTGGGAAAGGGGGAAACGAGGCCCTAATCCCGTGGGAAAGGGGGAAACGAGGCCCTAATCCCGTGGGAAAGGGGGAAACGAGACCCTAATCCCGTGGGAAACGGGGAAACGAGGCCCTAATCCTGTGGGAAACGGGGAAACGAGGCCCTAATCCCGTGGAAAAGGAGAAAAAGAGACCCTAAGCCCGTGGGAAACGGGGAAACGAGGCCCTAATCCTGTGGGAAACGGGGAAACGAGGCCCTAATCCCGTGGGAAAGGGGGAAACGAGGCCCTAATCCTGTGGGAAACGGGGAAACGAGGCCCTAATCCCGTGGGAAAGGGGGAAACGAGGCCCTAATCCCGTGGGAAAGGGGGAAACGAGGCCCTAATCCCGTGGGAAAGGGGGAAACGAGGCCCTAATCCCGTGGGAAAGGGGGAAACGAGGCCCTAATCCCGTGGGAAACGGGGAAACGAGGCCCTAATCCCGTGGGAAAGGGGGAAACGAGGCCCTAATCCCGTGGGAAAGGGGGAAACGAGACCCTAATCCCGTGGGAAACGGGGAAACGAGGCCCTAATCCTGTGGGAAACGGGGAAACGAGGCCCTAATCCCGTGGAAAAGGAGAAAAAGAGACCCTAAGCCCGTGGGAAACGGGGAAACGAGGCCCTAATCCTGTGGGAAACGGGGAAACGAGGCCCTAATCCCGTGGGAAAGGGGGAAACGAGGCCCTAATCCTGTGGGAAACGGGGAAACGAGGCCCTAATCCCGTGGGAAAGGGGGAAACGAGGCCCTAATCCCGTGGGAAAGGGGGAAACGAGGCCCTAATCCCGTAGGAAATGGGGAAACGAGGCCCTAATCCCGTGGGAAAGGGGGAAACGAGGCCCTAATCCCGTGGGAAAGGGGGAAACGAGGCCCTAATCCCGTGGGAAAGGGGGAAACGAGGCCCTAATCCCGTGGGAAAGGGGGAAACGAGGCCCTAATCCCGTGGGAAATGGGGAAACGAGGCCCTAATCCCGTGGGAAAGGGGGAAACGAGGCCCTAATCCCGTGGGAAAGGGGGAAACGAGGCCCTAATCCCGTGGGAAACGGGGGAAACGAGGCCCTAATCCCGTGGGAAAGGGGGAAACGAGGCCCTAATCCCGTGGGAAAGGGGGAAACGAGGCCCTAATCCTGTGGGAAAGGGGGAAACGAGACCCTAATCTTGTGGGAAACGGGGAAACGAGGCCCTAATCCCGTGGGAAACGGGGAAACGAGGCCCTAATCCCGTGGAAAAGGAGAAAAAGAGACCCTAAGCCCGTGGGAAAGAGGGAAACGAGGCCCTAATCTCGTGGGAAAGGAGAAAAAGAGACCCTAATCCTGTGGGAAACAGGGGAACGAGGCCCTAATCCCGTGGGAAACGGGGAAACGAGGCCCTAATCCCGTGGGAAAGGGGGAAACGAGGCCCTAATCCCGTGGGAAAGGAGAAAAAGAGACCCTAATCCTGTGGGAAACAGGGGAACGAGGCCCTAATCCTGTGGGAAACAGGGGAACGAGGCCCTAATCCCGTGGGAAACGGGGAAACGAGGCCCTAATCCCATGGAAAAGGGGGAAACGAGGCCCTAATCCCGTGGGAAAGGGGGAAACGAGGCCCTAATCCCGTGGGAAAGGGGGAAACGAGACCCTAATCCCGTGGGAAAGGGGGAAACGAGGCCCTAATCCTGTGGGAAAGGGGGAAACGAGACCCTAATCCCATGGGAAATGGGGAAACGAGGCCCTAATCCCGTGGGAAACAGGGAAACGAGGCCCTAATCCCGTAGGAAATGGGGAAACGAGGCCCGGATCCCGTGGGAAACGGGGAAACGAGGCCCTAATCCCGTGGGAAAGGAGAAAAAGAGACCCTAATCCCGTGGGAAACAGGGAAACGAGGCCCTAATCCTGTGGGAAACTGGGAAACGAGGCCCTAATCCCGTGGGAAACGGGGAAACGAGACCCTAATCCCGTGGGAAACAGGGAAACGAGGCCCTAATCCCGTGGGAAAGGAGAAAGAGAGACCCTAATCCCGTGGGAAAGGGGGAAACGAGGCCCTAATCCTGTGGGAAACTGGGAAACGAGGCCCTAATCCCGTGGGAAACAGGGAAACGAGACCCTAATCCTGTGGGAAACTGGGAAACGAGGCCCTAATCCCGTGGGAAACGGGGAAACGAGACCCTAATCCCGTGGGAAAGGAGAAAAAGAGACCCTAATCCCGTGGGAAACAGGGAAACGAGGCCCTAATCCTGTGGGAAACTGGGAAACGAGGCCCTAATCCCGTGGGAAACGGGGAAACGAGACCCTAATCCCGTGGGAAAGGAGAAAAAGAGACCCTAATCCCGTGGGAAACAGGGAAACGAGGCCCTAATCCCGTGGGAAAGGAGAAAGAGAGACCCTAATCCCGTGGGAAAGGGGGAAACGAGGCCCTAATCCTGTGGGAAACTGGGAAACGAGGCCCTAATCCCGTGGGAAACAGGGAAACGAGACCCTAATCCTGTGGGAAACTGGGAAACGAGGCCCTAATCCCGTGGGAAACGGGGAAACGAGACCCTAATCCCGTGGGAAAGGAGAAAAAGAGACCCTAATCCCGTGGGAAACGGGGAAACGAGGCCCTAATCCCGTGGGAAACGAGGCCCTAATCCCGTGGGAAAGGAGAAAGAGAGACCCTAATCCCGTGGGAAAGAGGGAAACGAGGCCCTAATCCTGTGGGAAACGGGGAAACGAGGCCCTAATCCCGTGGGAAAGGGGGAAACGAGGCCCTAATCCTGTGGGAAACGGGGAAATGAGGCCCTAATCCCGTGGGAAACGGGGAAATGAGGCCCTAATCCCGTGGGAAACTGGGAAATGAGGCCATGATCCCGTGGGAAATAGGGAAGTGAGGCCCTAATCCCGTAGGATATGGGGAAACGAGGCCCTAATCCCGTGGGAAAGGAAAAGAAGAGACCCTAATCCTGTGGGAAATGGGGAAACGAGGCCCTAATCCTGTGGGAAAAGGAAAAAAAGAGACCCTAATCCCACGGAAAAGAGGGAGATGAGACCCTAATCCCATGGGAAAAGGAAAAAAAGAGACCCTAATCCCATGGAAAAGAGGGAGATGAGACCCTAATCCCGTGGGAAAAGGAAAAAAAGAGACCCTAATCCCACGGAAAAGAGGGAGATGAGACCCTAATCCCATGGGAAAAGGAAAAAAGGAGACCCTAATCCCACGGAAAAGAGGGAGATGAGACCCTAATCCCGTGGGAAACAGGGAAACGAGGCCCTAATCCTGTGGGAAAAGGAAAAAAAGAGACCCTAATCCCACGGAAAAGAGGGAGATGAGACCCTAATCCCTTGGGGAAGGGGAGACGAGACCCTAATCCCACGGAAAAGAGGGAGATGAGACCCTAATCCCTTGGGGAAGGGGAGACGAGACCCTAATCCCACGGAAAAGAGGGAGATGAGACCCTAATCCCTTGGGGAAGGGGAGACGAGACCCTAATCCCTCGGAAAAGAGGGAGATGAGACCCTAATCCCTTGGGGAAGGGGAGACGAGACCCTAATCCCAGTGAGGAAAGATGGGGAGGAATCCTTAATCCCGAGCAGGAGGAGGCGGGACGAGCTCCTCATCCCGCGGGACGCTGGGGACTTGTGGCTAATCCCGAGGGATGGTCCCCGTTTCCCAGATCGCGGCGCGGGGGCTGCGGCTCGCGGTGGTTTTCGAGGACGACCTGCGCTTCGAGATCTTCTTCAGGCGGCGCCTGACGACGCTGCTGCAGGACCTGGCGGCGGCCGGAGCGGCCTGGGACCTCATGTGAGTGCCGAGCCGGAGACCCTCCGGAATGCGGAGCCGCGAGACCGTGGGAACTCCTCGGGATCGGGGGGGGGACTCCGGAGCGCGACCCGGGGATCCGGAGTGACTCTGGAGCTCGTCCCTGGGATCTGGAGTGGCTCCTTGGGATCTGGAGTGACTCTGGAGCGCGTCCCTAGGGATCCGGAGTGACTCTGGAGCTCATCCCTGGGATCTGGAGTGGCTCCTTGGGATCCGGAGTGACTCTGGAGCATGTCCCTGGGGATTTGGAGTGACTCTGGAGCGCATCCCTGGGGATCCAGAGTGACTCCTTGGGATCCGGAGTGACTCTGGAGCATGTCCCTGGGGATTTGGAGTGACTCTGGAGCGCATCCCTGGGGATCCAGAGTGACTCCTTGGGATCCGGAGTGACTCTGGAGCGCGTCCCTGGGGATCCGGAGTGACTCTGGAGCGTGTCCCTGGGGATCTGGAGTGACTCTGGAGCGCGTCCCTGGGGATCCGGAGTGACTCCTTGGGATCCGGAGTGACTCTGGAGCGTGTCCTGGGGATCCGGAGTGACTCTGGAGCGCGTCCCTGGGGATCTGGAGTGACTCTGGAGCTCATCCCTGGGATCTGAAGTGTCTCCTCGGGATCTGGAGTGACTCTGGAGCGCGTCCTAGGGATCCAGAGTGACTCTGGAGCTCATCCCTGGGATCTGGAGTGGCTTCTTGGGATCCGGAGTGACTCTGGAGCGCGTCCCAGGGATCCAGAGTGACTCTGGAGCTCATCCCTGGGATCCAGAGTGACTCTGGAGCGTGTCCCGGGGATCCGGAGTGACTCCTCTGGATCTGGTGTGACTCCAGAGCACATCCCAGGGATCTGGAGTGACTCTGGAGCGCATCCTGGGGATCCGGAGTGGCCCCTTGGGATCTGGTGTGACTCCAGAGCGGATCCTGGGGATCCAGAGTGATTCTGTAGTGCATTCCTGGGGATCCAGAGTGACTCCTTGGGATCTGGTGTGACTCCGGAGTGGATCCTGGGGATCCAGAGTGACTCCTTGGGATCTGGTGGGACTCCAGAGTGGATCCTGGGGATCCAGAGTGACTCCGGAGCGCATCCCAGGGATCTGGAGTGACTCCTCGGGATGTGGTGTGACTCGGGAGCGCATCCCTGGGATCTGGAGTGACTCCGGAGTGGATCCTGGGGATCCGTTGTGGCTCTGGAGCGCATCCCAGGGCTCTGGAGTGACGCCTCAGGATCCGGAGTGACTCCGGAGCGCATCCCGGGGATCCAGAGTGACTGCAGAGTGACTCCGGAGCTCGTCCCCGGCGCTCAGGAGCCTCTTCCCGCAGTTACATCGGGCGGAAGCGGATGCAGGTGGAGCGTCCGGAGCGGCCGGTGCCGCACGTGCGGAACGTGGTGGAGGCCGATTATTCCTACTGGACGCTGGGATACGTCCTGTCGCTCGGAGGAGCCCGGAAGCTGCTGGCGGCCGAGCCCCTCGGCAAGATGGTGCCGGTCGACGAGTTCCTGCCCATCATGTTCAACAAACACCCCGTGTGAGCGGCCGGAGCGACCGGATGGGACGGATGGGATGGATGGGATGGGATGGGGTGGGATCGATGGATGGGATGGATGGGATAGAGGGGATGGGATGGGATGGGATGGGATGGGATGGGAGCGATGGGATGGGATGGGATGGGATGGGATGGGATGGGATGGGATGGGATGGGATAGAGGGGGATGGGATAGAGGGGATGGGATGGGATGGATGGGATGGGATGGGGTGGGGATGGGATGGGATGGGGATGGGATGGGATGGGATGGATGGGATGGATGGGATGGGGATGGATGGGGTGGATGGGATGGGATGGGATGGGATGGATGAGGGATGGATGGGATGGGATGGGATGGGATGGATGGATGGGATGGATGGATGGATGGGATGGGATGGATGGGATGGGAGGGATGGATGGGATGGGATGGGATGGGATGGGGTGGATGGGATGGATGGATGGATAGATGGGGTGGTGGGGATGGAGGGATGGGATGGGATGGGGATGGGATGGGATGGATGGGATGGGGTGGGTGGGGATGGGATGGGGTTGGGATGGGATGGGATGGGATGGGATGGGGATGGGATGGGATGGGATGGGATGGGAGTGGTGTGGGAGGGATGGGTGGGATGGGATGGGATGGGAGTGGGTTGGGATGGGGATGGATGAGGGGTGGGTGTTGGGAGTGGGATGAGTGGGTGGGATGGGATGGGTGGGGATGGGTGGGGTTGGGTTGGGATGGGTGGGTGGTGGGTGTGGGTGGTGGGTTGGGGATGGGTGTGGTGGGGTTGGGTGGTGGATGTGGGATGGTGGTGTGGAGTGGGGTTGATGGGGTGGTGGGATGTGGTTGGGTGTGGAGTTGGGTGGATTGGGTGGGTTGAGTTGGTGGGTGAGTGGGGTGGTGATGGTGGGTGATGGGTGGGTGAGTTGGGTTGGGATGGGTGTGGGGATGGGGTGAGTTGGTGTTGATGGGATGGGTGATTGGGATGGTGATTGGGTGGGAGTGGGGTGTTGGGTGATGGGTGTGGGTGGTGTTGGGGTTGGTGAGTGGTGATTGGGTGGGGTGATGTGTGATTGGTGGATTGTGGGATGGTGATTGGGGTGAGTGGGTGATGTGGTGGGTGATGGGTGATGGGGTGATGGGGTGTGGAGTGGGATTGATTGGATGAGTGTGGTTGGGTTGGGATTGAATGATGGGATGATGGATGAATGATGGAATGATAGGTGAAATGAGATGGGGTGATTGATGGGATGGATGAGGAATGAGGATGAGATGGGATAAGATG